>MDKI01143876.1:0-19989 GCA_005239505.1 Nicotiana paniculata | reverse complement strand
CATTAATTACCTTAATTTCATTTATCTAGCATTAATTTCATTTTATGTAATTATTAGCTATTTGTTATTAATTATTTATCTATTTTTTTTGGGTATTTAACTAACATCCATTTTTATTTTCGATTTTTGCCTAAATCTACCAGCCCACCCCCTTTTTAAATCAGCCCAATAAACCTAAGCCCAATGCCTCACTGCCCGACCCAACCCTTTGGCTAATCCTGGCCGTTGATTATTTCTTATAAACGGCCTAGATCCCACCTACCATAATTAAACCTAGACCTACCCCCCTCCAACCTCTCATTTCCCAGTCTCTGATTCTCTCTCTATCTCTCTCTGGTTCTCTCTAGAACCTTCCCTTGTCTCTCCACCTCCAATGGAGTTTGTTCGTCTTCTCCGGCTAGTTCCCTTGCCGGAAACTATGGTCTCCCATTATTCCTGGTTACTGCTTCACCCTACACCGGTCTAATGGCACCCTAAGGCCCTCAGGCGAACCTGGAGCGGTTCAGCTCCTACCCATGGTCCCTCATGTCATCTTCCGGCCTCCTCCAGTCGTCTGAGTAAGAGCCATGACTTTTTCGGCTAATGCTGGCGACATCTTTAAGGGTTTTCTTATTTTTTTCAACTCTCTAAAACCCTAACCCCTGGTATTTTCACGATTCCTTTAGATCTGTCTTAGATCTGTGTATAGAATGAGGCTTTTTACATGTTTTCTTCGAAAACCTTCCTATTCTCTTAGATCTACACTAGATCCGGGTTTATTACGAGTATTATTACTTTTTTTCTTAATGGTTTTCCATTTTTTAAACAAGTTTTTCACTTAGGGTTTCTAAAAACTTTTCTTCAAATGATTTCTCAAAGTTTAAGTGATTTTTCTCATATGCTTAAACATTTTATCACTTTTAATCATGATTTATTTAGTTTTAACACTGTGTTCTAAATGTTGAGCATGTCTTTTCTTTCGGTTTGTACGTGTGTCTGTTTCCCATGAGTAATCCCTATTTCTTTGTGATTATTGCTTCACTATGCTATTGGGTCTTTGATTCTGCTGCTTCTTGTGTGTTCACCCTGCTTGAATCATTACTGTCTTGAATCCCTGAATGATTATGAGTAGTACTATACTGATTTTTCATACGGTATCCTCGGCTGATTCTGCATGTTTCCTTAGATGCATGAGGCCTTCCCTTAATTAGTACCAATTTCAAATCCCTGATTTCTTACGAGATGTTCTTATTGATTTCCAACTTTGTTTTCTTACCTTGTTACATAATTGATTAACTGTTAATTGATTACTATTTTCTTAAGTGATATCTTCTGAACCTAGTCTCAATTGTATGCTTGAATTAGGGGTGAAACTGTTTCCTTATATGTTGCAGGGATTAGAAATTTCCTTAATTATTATTTTACCTACTAGCCGTTTGAGTTTAACCACTTCAATTAAGGGATACCTAATTTCCTATTATACTTACATTGTTATTATATTCCTATAAGTTATATATTGGTCTTTCCTTATTTAATATTGACTGTGTGAATCACTCCCTTGATTATAGGGATACTTGTACTAATTGGGTATTGATTGATATTTAGTCCCAGAATCACTGGTTAATTCTGGTTCTTTCCTTTTTGTTCATCATGTTTTCAAAACTATATATACTCTATTCATACACAGACAAAAGACGAACTAATTTGTTAAAAAAAAATCTCTCTCACAATTTAAAAAGACTTTTTGCTCTCTCTTCCGTGCTAATTACTATTACTCTAGTTTAGCCGGCTGCAAGCCAAGGCTAATTATTGTGCATTCTCCTACTTTTCTGTTTGTGTTATTGCTTTCTTCACTTCACTGGTATGTTCTAAATTAGATTTCAGTTCCTCAAACCAACATGTTTTCATTTCTGTTGTAATTCAGCATGCTTCCAACTTGCTTACTTATTCTTCAGCATGTATCTAGGATGCTGAAATCACCTCTGCATGTTTAAATTAGGCTTTATTTGTTTATGACCAGCATGTTTCTGTACACTTAGCACCTATTTCTTACATGCCTATGACTGGTACATTAGTTTAGCCATGGCCTTAGGTGTTAATCTGACCTAGCACTGTACCCCTTTATCCTCTAGACCCTTAGGAGTTCCTGATTGTATGTCTGTGTGTGTATCTGCCTGCTGTATGTATGCCCTTACATGCTCTGTATTTGTCCCTAACTCCATTACCCCTTTTTGTGCTTGTTGGACTATCCTTGGTCCTTTGTTATGTTAAGCTTCAATTTCCTTCTTCAAAAAACTGTTTTCTTACTTACCCTTTATCAGAACTGTTCCTTACTTAAATCCTTCTAAATAAAATCACTCTCACATATACTCTTAGAAGTCTAAGTTCAGTCCCCTTCATGTGAGAACTGCTTTTGGGACCCTTTGAGTACCCTCTGAACTCTGACACACAAGGCTGGCACTTCCACACTACACATGTTTAACTGTTTGGCTATGTCAGGGTGCGAGCACTGCCCGGGAGCCCTTGAGGTCCTTAGGGACCTCTGACACACCCGGACTATGAAAAGCTATGCAATACCATAAGGCATTGAGGTTTGGAAGATCTGGGCCTAATTGAAGACTCTCTATAGAAGTAACTTCTTATTTTCCTTTGGTTGTGTAATTCATAATTCCCTGGCCTGTAATAATTCGTAAACAACTCAGGGGATGGATAGTGAAAAGGGAGGGGTAACTACGCATGCATTAGCTATTAAAGGGATAGAAACCATGCTATTTGATTTTATTTCCTATCAGTGCAATAGAGATCATGTTTAGGCCCATATGTCAAATGCATGCATTAGAAACCATGCTATTTGATTTTATTTCCTATCTGTGCAATAGAGAACATGTTTAGGCCCATATGTTCAAATTCATGCATTAGAAATCATGTTTATTAGGTCTCATACCTACTATTTCAGCATGTTCACTTTTACTTAGAAAAATCCTGCTAATAAATGGTATTTTCTACTATCATGTTCTACACTGCCATGTACGATTATAAATCTTGTCCTAGGCTAAACAACATTAAAATAAGTTATCACTCCAGCATCTTCTGAAACCATGATTAATACTGTGATTACTGAGCATTTAGAAATCATGCTTAGGAATTCTGCATATGCATCATTCTGCATCTCTACCTGTGCATTAGATATCATGTTATAGGGTCCTAATCGCTCAACTACATTTAGTCTAATTACTGATGTATAAAAAGTGTAACCACCCCACTCAATTTTTCTCAAAAAAAATAACTGGTAATGTTTCTGTGTTCTGAACAACCTAGAATAGCCTGTTTAGGTAACAATTTGCAATAGTTTCTCTAATAATGCTATTAATATACACTATCCCCCGCCTAGGCAAGCATTAGGTGACTAAATTTACAAAAATTAGGAATCTGTCTCTCTTGTGTGTACTGCTTAATACTAATAGGTACTTTTAAATCAGTAGGCAAACTAATTAAGAGCATGTTTTTTTTGAGTTATAAAACAAGTCTGCCTATCTGTTTATCCTCTTAATTCACCTAGATACCATGTCTTAGGATCATAATTAACAATACTTCCCTTATATGTGTTTGAGTCATACTAATTATATGCATTATCTGCGGAGGAAAATCCGGGCCTCCTATATGCTCCTATGTGTTTCCCACTGACTGTAGTCCTACATGTTCTTTTCTTGTCGCCTTAGAATTTTACCCCTTTAAACCTGAGGGTCTGCCTAGTACCTACCCTTTAGGATAGTAGTCCTAACCTCCTCCAGGACTGATAGGATGGGACGGGTAATAGCACGCAATAGAATCCGTGACCAACACACGCTTTAATTACCTTCACGGAGTAGAGGGTAGAATGTGGATATGATGACCGGTGCGCTAATACCACGTGTAGCCCCTCTTCGAGGAGTGATTACCGGGTATTGCATTGATGCGATCCATATTATTATAAACCTAGGACACTTGTATATGATAGTTAATTATCCCTACTGTTTTTCTAAACACTTGTATGCTTAAGACTTAAATCCCCTCTTATTTGAGCCTTTACTTGTTATTTGCTATTTGTACAAATTCACGAAACCATTTGGCCAGGAACTACACTTGTGGATCCTGAGGGGTGCCTAACACATTCCCCTTAGGATAATTTCAAGCCCTTACCCAAATCTCTGGTTAGCAACGTAGTTGTAATTAAACTCCTTAGGTGCCCTAACGCACGGTTAAAATCGTTAGGTGGCGACTCTTAAAAATATGCAAACCCCTTTCCCAAAAGTAAAGAGTTTTCTCAACCAATGTCATGAACTCGATCTTCCGCTGAGGAGGAGGAAAGAAGGGTGCGCGACAGATAGAGCATCAACAACAATGTTCTCCTTTCCACTCTTGTAGGCTATACTGTAATCATACCCCAACAATTTGACAAGCCACTTCTATTGGCTTGGTGTGGTAATCCTTTGCTCCAATAGATACTTAAGACTGTGATGGTCAGTCTTGATTATGAAGTGTCTTCCTAGCAGGTAAGGTCTCCATTTCTGTACCGCACAAACCAAAGCCATAATCTCTCTTTCATAGACTGACAAAGCCTTGTTTCTTTCTGATAATCCCTTGTTGAAAAAAGCTATAGGTCGACCATCTTGAGTGAGCACTGCACCAACCCCTTCTCCTGATGCATCTGTTTCCACAACAAACTCCTTAGAAAAATCTGCCAGGGCCAAAATAGGAGCTGAAATGATCATTTCCTTCAATGCTTTAAATGCCATGGTTGCAGCTTCATTCCATGCAAAGCATCCCTTATTCAAGAGGTCAATTAAGGGCCTAGAAACAACACCATATCTTTTTATGAACCTTCTGTAATTACCTGTGAGACCCAAGAATTCCCTCAATGCCTTGATGTTGGTTGATGGAGGACAACTTAATACTGTTGCTACCTTTTGTGTGTCCATAGACACCCCTTGTTCAGAGATCACATGACCCAAGTAGTCCACTTTAGTTTCTCCAAAAGCACACTTGCTTTGCTTTACAAACAGAACATTGGTCCTTAAGACTTGAAAGGCTTTCTCCAAATGTGATAGGTGGTCCTCCCAAGATGAACTATACACCAAAATGTTATCAAAGAAAACTAGGATAAATTTCCTTAGATAAGGCATAAAAACCTGATTCATCAAACTCTGGAAAGTGGAAGGGGAATTAGTAAGGACAAATGGCATAACCAAGAACTCAAAGTGACCATGATGAGTTCTAAGTGCTGTTTTGGGAATGTCGTCTTCCCACGTTCTAATCTGGTGGTACCCTGATCTCAGATCCAGCTTTGAAAAGAATCTGGCACCATGTAGCTCATCCAATAATTCCTCTATTACTGGGAATGGGAATTTGTCCTTAACTGTATAGTTATTGAGTTCCCTATAGTCTACACACATTCTCCAACTCCCATCCTTCTTCTTAACCATGACAATGGGTGATGAATAGGGACTTGTGTTGTTTCTGATTACACCAGTAGACAACAACTCCTCCACCCTTTTTTCAATTTCTTCCTTCTGTATAGTAGGATACCTATAAGGTCTGATATTGATAGGAGAAGTCCCCTCCTTCAAAAAAATTATGTGATCATGCCGCCTAGGTGGAGGTAATCCTTTAGGAACTTCAAATAAATCACTGTATTCCTTCAACAACTACTACAGCCCTTCCTTACACATTGTATTGTCCACCTGTTCTCATAGCCCCCATATGCAAGGTACAGTTTCACACTCTGTAGCCACCACTCCATGACATCATTGATAATTCAGCAGGCTTGGACAAAAGTTTTTCCATTTGACCTTGCCCTACTAATTTCATAGAAGGATATTGGGTGCCCCTTAGTGACACCTTCTGACTTCCAATTGTGAACTCCATCTTCAATTTCCTAAAATTCCACAAGATATCTCCCAGCGTTACCAGCCATTGAACCCCTAAAACCATGTTACAACCTCCAAGAGGAAGAGTCAGCATTTCAGATGTGAATTGAACCCCTTGCATTTTCCAAATGAACCCCTTGCAAATGGATTTTCTATACATCTTGTTCCCATCAGCTACAGACACATCAAATGGCTGAATCATTGTTAAGTAACACCCTAACCTCTTTGCAGTGTTAAGGTCCATAAAGTTGTGGGTGCTGCCAGTATCAATCAAGATTTTCACTGCCTTGCCCTTGACTGATCCAGTCACCCTCATAATTCTAAACATTGTTTTGAAATCTTCAGTACCAGTCATAGCATGTACAGAAATATGAGGTAAAATAGCACCATCAGAATCAATATCATAGGTAAATCATTCCATGTTCAGTAGCTCAGAAGGATTAAACAAGATATCTTCTTCACCATCTCCTTCCTCCTCAGGTTCTATCACCTCAATAGATAACAACTGCCTTCCCTTTGCACATACATGACCTCGGACATACTTTTCATCGCAATTGAAACATAATCCATTAGCCCTCTGTTCTTCCATTTCAGCAGGAGTTAGCAGCCTTGGGATTCTGTAGAATAACTTAGTTGTTCCTGCGTGGAACCTTGGTTTCTTTGGTAAGGAAAATTTGGTTTAGAGTGGTTAGTGTGTGTATTCTGTGGGTTATTGGATTGGAAATTGGTTTACGAATTGGTCTGGGTGTGGAAAGAATGGGAGTATTAAGGGTTTGTTTATGTATGAATAAGGTCTGTTCCTGGATTCTAGCAAGACTAATGGCTTTCTGCAAGGATCTAGGTGCAAACATTTTGACAGGCAGCCCAATTTCAGGTTTAAAACATCTAAGGAAACAACTAACAACATACTATTCATTTAACTCAACTCTAGTTAATAGTTCATCAAATAAATCCACATAGTCTTGCACAGAAGTTACCTGTTTGAGGTCCTTCAAATCCCCCATGGGATCATTGAACAATTCTGATCCAAACCTTGCATACAAGCACCTCACATACTCCCCCCAGTTAAGACAATCCCTAGACAATCGATTCTTCATGTACACCTAGTGCCATTGAAGAGCCTTCCCAGCTAATTGACAAGAAGCCAATTTCGCCTTCGAAGCTTCAGGAGTCTAATCAACTTCAAAAAATTGCTCACACTGATGCAACCAATCACAAAGCCCAGTTCCATCAAATGTAGGGAATTCCAACTGATGGCTTCTGGTGGGCAATTCATACTCCTACCTTCGTTGACCCCTTTCTGCTGGTACTGTTGCTTCTTCTTCAACCACAGTTCGTGCATTTTCCCCAGTCGTCAATAGAATTCTCTTAAATTCTTCCATTGAGTGGGTGAGCTTTTCATCCATAGTTCTACGCAATTCTTCCACTGATCTAGCGATCCCTTTGAATAATCCTTGAAGACCATCCAAATCTCGACGTAGTTCCTGAATTCTGGTGTTATGTTCCCCATGTTCGATTTACAGATCCAAGGAAAAGGTCTTCTCTGATACCAATGATATCAACTCACGAATTACAAAGAAAGAACTAAGTATCCTAAAGAGAAAAGAAGGAGAATTGCTCTTGAATAGATGACTTAGAGAAGAAGATATTCAGAGAATTTAGAGAGAGAAGAGAGAGATTTCCTTTAGATTTAATTACAAAAATGAATGAATATTACAATAGCTGTGAATTCACTTTATATGAACAACGATCCAGCTGCCACTAGCTGTAACTAACTTTGTAACCAACTAACAGAAACTAACTAATTTCAGGAAAACTAACTAATTGAGCTAACTGCTGCTCATGTGCCTCTCACGTGACTGTGTAAGAACCTTCATTTTATTCTGATCGTAACACTTTGTTAACATATAAATATTTGTTTCATGCATTGGATGTATAAATTTTGTACAAGTTGTTTGGATTGGCTATTTAATCTAAGTCTTTACCCCTTTTAATTTACGATTTAATTGTAAGTATTATGTTTTTATCTTGAACACAGTTTAATTCGTTCTTGAAAAGTGTCAAGTCATTTAATTTCATGTAAGAAAAGAACCATCCTTTCTTCCCTGTAAATTTATTTTAATATGAATATGTCTTCTAAAGTAAGAATATCATTACTCAAAAATAATTATTTATGGATAAACATATATCATTGTAACATTGATAGAGCTTGTTATCTCTTGATTATGTAATATTTCTTCAAAATAACATATAAAATACTATTATTTTATGATGAATAATAGATAAAACTAAAGCATATTCTTAGTTTGAAAATTGATGTTGAATATAATTTGGTGATATTTTGATAAAAAATAGTATATAAAGTTAAGTTGAAAAAGCTTATTCGAAAACCACGTTCCAACTTATCATTTACGTTGTTTCCTATAAAAGAGAGATTAAAGATTATATACGGACTGAAATATTATTATGAGCAATGTTAATACAAGTTAACACACTATGCCTACTTTGCTTGGACTTCTAAACCAACAAAAATCCATGTATAAGACTGACTATAATACATATGAGGACTTCTTTATAGATTTTGCTAAATAGAAACAATATTCATTATTTTTAGGATCTTATACAGGTAAATAGATCTTTAACGACCACTTTTTCTCGAAAGAAAATTAATCCAATCGTTATATGTGTACTTATAGCGGCCAATATTTATTCTGGTCGTTAAAATTATTTCTTATTGTAATTTTTACGAGGGGATTATTTCCGGTCCTACAAATTGTGTCAATCCCCTCGTTAAATCTGAATAAAAGTGAAATAAAAAGCGCTAAAATATTTCCCTCCTTTATTTTCTCAACTGACTGTCACATAAACCCCCAAATTATCAAAATAAATCCCTTCAATCTCTCGCCTAATTTCTATCGCCCAAAACACGCACAACAACTTCAGCAGAAGAGGGAAAGAATCACCGAACAAATAGGGCTCTCACTGCAACTGGCACTACTCAATCGGCGAAGAATTTATGAAATTGACTATATATACAGTGAAATTGGGGCTTCGTAGCTTTTTGTCTTCTCTGGTGAATCTACGTTAGTAGGATTTCGTTGTCCTTCTCGTCAAGGTAAACTCAACTTAATAACTACCCTTTAATTTTGTTGTTTTATGTTTTGGACTGATTTTCAACTTGTTTTCATGGAGTTTTCGGCTGAATTGTTGGTGGCATTTTGGAGCTAGTTTTTCTGGGTTTTAGTTTCATTTTACTGCTGCATTTTGGGGGTTGTTTTGGGATTATTTTGGAGCTAATGTTGATCTAATTTTGTCCAGAAAAATAGCTGGTTTTGGGATGAATTTGTAAATCAATAGGAAGAGAAAAGAAGAAATTAGGTGTTTGGATTTTGAGAGAGGGTAACGATGGGCTTGCATGGTATATTTGGATGATTTTTCCTTCTGCTTTTTCGTCTCTTTTTGTTGGCTTCTTTTCCGATCTCCTCCCTCTGTTCTCTCTCCGTCACTCTATTTATAGTCAGCCTGTTTTCACCATTTTCGTCCGTGAAGTTATAATGGTGAATCTGTGTCGCTAAACTTGTAGTAATAACTATTGTGAAATCGCGTCTTTTTTTTTTATCACTATGCTTTTAAAATATTGGATTTATTCTTAGAAATATATGTATATTTGGCATTTTGTGAGAAAAACTGTGACGAGGGAAAAACCTAGAGGTTAGAAGTGAATAGGACATATTTTCCTTTCCCCTAAAAAAATAAATAGAACAAAGAAGTTAGAGAGAGTTGCGTTTGAAGAATTTTAACAAAGATAATGATAGCGAAGTTGCAGAAGAAAATTAAAAATAGAGATCAAAGATACAAATGAATCGATAGATTATGAAAAGTGAGATAAGTAGGGCAACAGTGGATAACAAATTCCTGTGGGAAGAAAACTATGGTTGTGGCATGTGGGAAGAGTCGGTTGTGTATGTGAAGCGGTAAGGTTGCAGCGTGAGGAGTCGTTGATCGATAAACTTTAGGTTTTAAAGTGGTAAATTTTCTGACTTTAAAAGTGAAAAAGCGTAGAGGCAGAAAAATGTATTTTCTGGACAATGGGAGTGTCATGTAACCGGTCAAAGGCCCTTTATTATATATTTATATAGATTTTTCATATTTATAGTTACATTGACGCCCTTTATGGCGAGGCTTCTTGTAGTACCTCTGCTTTGAGTTACATTCTACAAGAAGACACTAAATTTATGCTTCTGATTGAACTTAGCTTCTTCACGTGTTTAGTGTTGTATACAGTATACTTATTTATATAGAGAAAGCGCGCACTGGAACTTTTGTTCTGCACACTTGAAATGATATAGTAAGAATCATTCACCCTCTCTTAGTATTATTCTTACTACTTTTCTTAAAATTATTGTTGTTTAAAATTATTTCATAATTAAATGTACGTTCTTTCTTTGTTAAACCATTTAATAGAAAGTTTAAACTACTTAGTAAAGGACAGTTATCTGACTTTTTTTAGGTATAATTGTGTTCTCTAATTTATCCACCTCTAATAGGTTATAAGTTAAGACACAATATTTTTTGCCTTGGAGAAAGTTTGGATCTTAGTTATTACTATTTGGTATCCTCATGAATGACTTTAGTCGATCGAGAACTTATAGTAGACAAGGGTTGTGAACTATGGCACATTTAATTTTTATTCCATTAGTTATGATATTCTTAGGACTTCTCTGTTTAGTGTCTTTGTTATATGTCATTCCTTATTCTGAACGTTTCCATCTTCCCTGAAATGACGACCAAAGAAAGTGTTCTATGCCACTGGGCCAAAAAATAGCATAGGATTTTCTTTAACCGAGAGTTTAACCGAAACAACCTCAATGCCTTCCTAGAGTAGAAGTAAGGTCCGCTTGCACCCTATCCTCTCCACACCCCACCTATAAGCATCCACTGAGTTTGTTATTATTGTTGTTATTATTATAATTTCAATACATTAAGAGTTCGATATTTATGGAAGATCGGAAAATCGTTCAAAGATTCGTGAGATATATGATTATGACTTCTTATTTTTCAAATCATGATTAGAAGTATGCTAGGAGATCATATCAAATCAATGAACTAAAATGTAAATAGCTATAAAAACTTTCTATTTTCTTAAGTTTGCTTAGTTATTGTCTTATATATACTATAGTAATCTTGAGAATTTGGAGTTCAAGTATTAAGATACGCTAATGTGTGCTAAAAATATAAATACCCTCCTAAATAATTTAAATATCTTATTTATAAATATTCACAAAAATTTTCCCTTGGTGTGTCTTTTTGTACTTGTAAAATTGGCCCTTGTGTATGAGTAATTCAGTTGTGCCAAAGTCCTAACTTTAATATCACATACTGCATAAAGATGTCATTTTTGTAAACCTGTTGTGGGCGATCCAAAACTGTCTTGTGAGT
Source organism: Nicotiana paniculata (assembly GCA_005239505.1). Classification (NCBI taxonomy): domain Eukaryota; kingdom Viridiplantae; phylum Streptophyta; class Magnoliopsida; order Solanales; family Solanaceae; genus Nicotiana; species Nicotiana paniculata. The sequence continues at coordinate 8,665 of MDKI01143876.1, read as the reverse complement.
CTGCATTTTGTCGTCCAAATTTCCAATATAGTCCATGAACATGAATATGATTTCTCTGACCCCTGGATAAAGATGCCATTTTTTTTCAGCATCTGTTTATTATCCCTAAATCTTTTGTTAGTGAAATCTGACTTGTGCAGTATCCTTCGTAAATGATGCCTGAAATTCAATTATTTTGTTTGATAATAGCGGTCTTCTATCTGATTTGATAGGTCGGAAATAAGGGAATTATAGTTGGTGAGAACTGTAATAAAATTTATAGATCTTAGCCTTTGGTTTTGCGATAAGTGCTGACTTCCAATTACAATAGGCCTTAATATTTGTTTTAGTTACTGATTTAATTAGTATTAGAAATCAAGTTGTAGGTTGTATATGGATTCTCATACTTTTCTGAACTTGTTGGTTTAGTCAGTCAGTATTTGATTTCATTTGCTTGAAAGTATACGGGCTATCAGATTATGATACATATATAGTTGTTTTGCTTTTTGTGTCTCAAAAAGGACAGTCCTTTTCTCCCTTTTGGACAGATTTTTGGTAACCTAAGGGACATTAGACTACTACAAAAGAGAGAGGTAAGCATCTGGAGTAATTTCAAAAACTCCAGATAGTTTTGGTTCTTCAAGTTTTCTGGAGTAAATGTGGCTGCTGCACTGTTAGTTTCCTTTTATGAGAAGACCAGAAGAAAATCTCCATAGAAGTATTTGCACAAGGCTTTTGTGCTATGTAGCTTTGTCATGTTTAGCAAGCGAGCTTGTTCTAAAAAAAAGGTATATTTTGTTTTGTCATGTTTGTAATGTGGGTAATATTGTCGACAGGCTCAGTAGTTATTCTAAAGAGACGCGCAAACAATTACACCTAAAGCACTTGAAACTGTGAAAGCTGTACTTGCGAGCAGCGAAATTGAGCACAAAGCTGAGGCCAAGAAGAAAGCTATACCTCGTAAGGCAGCTGGACTTAGTTGTGAAAATCCTACTCTTGCAGAGTGGCCAGCGAGTAAGCCTAGTTTCCTAGTTCTTTTTTTTTCCCCTCTCTTCTTGACTGGATTTGCCTTATGGTGTTAAATATGTTTATCTATTCTTCTGGTTTGTTGTGGGGATCACTCTAGTTTTCATTAAAGTCTTGGACAGTTTTAGGCATCGACTGAAATGGGTACTAGTATAGTATTTTTCTGTTGAAGGGTTTGGGCATAACGACCAAATACTCGTACAATTTGGAATTTTTGGAAGAATTGAAGGACATCAGATCTATTAGCCTAGGGTAAAGTTCTTAAGATTATTGCAAAACTCAAAAAGAAAGGATAAAAGTCAATCATAGGCTATCATCTCTGTTAATAAGAACACTTTTTTTGTAAATGGTAATCTTATACTTCATCTCTTGTTTATTTTATGATATTATTGTGTCTCCTGTTGAGCCGAAAGTCTCTCGGAAACAGCCTCTCTACCCTTTTCGGGGTAGGGGTAAGGTCTGCGTACACTCTATTCTCCCCAGACCCCACTAGTGAGATTTTACTGGGTATGTTGTTGTTGTTGTTGATTAAGTCATTGTGCCTTAGTGAATTGATAAAATGAAGTAAATACTCAATATTTCTCCTGCTTGTATCACCTTTCAATTATTGTGTGTCTATATTTTTGTTATTGTAGACTTGTTAATGGAAAACTTTTTGAAGCTTTTTTAGGTTATCAGAGTTTGGCTAATGACTTTTTCTATATGAATTAGGCATTCAAAAGACAATACGTTGATTTATTATCGATTTTGCTTTAGTATACATTTGTACTACATATAAGTTGAAGTGTTTGCTTATTTGTTGGCTTGTTGAATAAATGTTTACTTCTGGCTAATACATTATTTTAATCATAGATATACATATATATTACACATGCAACAAATTATGGCACCTGATAAGAAATGGATGAAACTTATCCATGACCTACTTGGTAATGCTTACAAGCTTGGGGTGGAGAGTTTTTTGGATTTTGCTTTTACAAAATTAAGTGAAGCGCGTATAATACGTTTTCCATGTATCAAATGTTTTAATACATCTTCGGGAACATGTGAGATGGTTAAGTCACATTTAATAGTACATGGAATAATTCAAAATTATACTTTTTGGTATCATCACGGGGAAAAGTTAGGTGAGCCACAATCAACTTCAGAAGATGTAGAAGATGATGACATCGAAGAAGCTGCCGTTGAGGATGAAATACATGGGATACTAAGAGATTTATACCCTGATTTTGATGCAGACAATACGAATACTGACGGTGATGATTTTCTTGAGGAGGAACCAAATCTTGAAGCGAAAAAATTCTATAGGCTTTTAAAGGATTTTGAGCAACCATTGTACCAAAATTCAAAAGTATCTAAACTTTCTACTATGGTTAAATTGCTTCATATCAAAATTACTGGGCGCCGAAGTCATGAGTCATTTACAATGTTGTTGAAGGTGTTGAAGGAAGATCTATTTCCTGATGAATAAAAATGCCAGATTCATAGGCAAAGAAGATAATTCGGGATCTTGGACTTTCTTACAGGAAGATTGATGAGTGTAACAATAATTGCATGTTATATTGGAAGGATGAAATGTTTATTGAATCTTGCAAAGTTTGTGGAGCGTCTATATGGAAAAAGGATAAACATAGTGGAGAAACTAAATTTAAGAGTGGGAAAAAAAATAGCGTACAAGATTTTACGTTATTTTTCCTTAAAGTCAAGACTCCAAAGGTTGTTTATGTCCTCAAAGATATCATCTTTAATGACATGGAATCATGAAAAAAGAGTTGACGATGGAATAATGAGGCATCCATCTGACTCAATGGCATGGAAAAAGTTTGATGAACTTCACCAATCTTTCGCCGTCGAACCTCGTAATGTTCGACTTGGACTTGCTAGTGATGGCTTTCAACCATTTGGAAGTTCTAGAACTCCGTATAGCATTTGGATTGTTGTACTTATTCCTTATAATTTACCACCTTGTCTATGCATGAAGCAAGAGAATTTTATTTTGTCGACGCTTATTCCTGGTCCTGAAAGTCCAGGAGACGCGATTGATGTTTATCTTCAGCCTTTGATGGATGAATTAAAGGAATTATGGGAAACTGGATTGGAGACCTTTGATGCGTCAACTAGACAGAACTTTATGTTGCATGCGACTTTATTATGGACCATTAATGACTTCCAGGCTTATGCAAACTTATCTGGATGGAGTACAAAAGGAAAATTGGCCTGACCATGTTTCAATAAAGAAATATCATCGATTAGGTTAGAAATGGTAAAAAGCAGTGTTATATGGGTCATAGAGGCTTTCTTCCTCTTAATCACAAATGGAGGAATGATAAACAGTCATTTGATGGCACTAAGGAGCAAAGACTACCACCTGAAATTTTATCCGGTGGGGATATACTTGACCAAGTGGCTGATTTAGATGGTTTACCACTCACAAAGGATCCAAAGAAGAAGATTAAAATATCGCATGAGAGTAGGGGTGATAACTGGAATAAGAAAAGTATTTTTTTTATCTTCCCTATTGGAAAACTCTATTGTTGCGACATAATTTAGATGTGATGCATATTGAGAAAAATGTATGTGACAATATTTTTGGGGACAATCTTAAATGTCAAAGGAAAAACCAAAGATACCATAAAAGCTCGATTGGATTTGCAAGCAATGAACATAAAGAAAGAATTGCATCCAATTAAAAATAGGGATAAATATGAGCTACCAACAACATGTTACACGCTATCTCATGAAGAGAAGAACACATTTTTTGAATTCCAAAAGAACTTAAAGGTTCCAGATGGATATTCATCAAATATATCTCAGTACGTCAACATTAAAGATTGTAAAATTTCAGGCCTAAAAAGTCATGATTGCCATGTTTTTCTATAACATTTACTTCCATTTTCTATACGTGGTAAGCTTTGCAAATCTGTATGTGAACCTATTATTGAGTTGTTTTTATTTTTCAACTTTCTTGGAGAAAAATGTTTAAGAATGGATGAGTTAGAACAGATAGCATCTCAAATTCTTATAACTCTGTGCAAGTTAGAAAAAGTATTCCCTCCTTCGTTTTTTGATGTAATGATGCACTTGCCAATTAATTTAGCTAATGAAGCTATTATTGGTGGACCTATTCAATAACGATGGATGTATCTAGTAGAGCGATGGCTATACTTTTTGAAATCTTTAGTTGGTAATAGGGCTTGCCCAGAAGGTTCTACCGCGGAGGGATACTTGGCAACTGAATGTTTGACTCTATGCTCAAGGTATTTGCATATAATGGAAACAAAGTTTAATCGCCTTGACCGGAATTATGATGGTGGTGTTATTGAATCTGATGGAGGTTTAACAATTTTTTGTCAACCTGAAAAAGAATTAAGAGGTGAAAAATTAGACAAACTTAATCCAGATGAATTAGAGCAAGCACATATCTATATTTTGAAGACTGTGATGAAATTCAACCATTTCTCGAGTAAGTATTGACTCGACATAATAATTCAGTTATACTTTATCCATGATTTCAATCAAATTAACATTTTATTCTTTAATTTTTTGTAGAGAGTTTTCACAAATTCCAGGTGATACCTCTCGAAAACATTCCGATAGGGAGTTCATTACCTGGTCTAAAAGAAAGGTTAGTACTAGTTATATACTATTGTTATTTTTTAAAACATAATTTTTATATAGTATTTGCTAATTAAATTATGTAATTGATTTTGATAGGTTGTAGAATTGTACAAATGTGATAACAGTAAGAAAATGGAAGATTTACTCACTTTGTCACGTGGTCCCCTGCCATATGTGAGACGTCTTAAACATTACTAATGGATATAGGTTTCATGTGGAAGAATATGACAGGGTTTTGAGAACTCAAAATTATGGGGTGGTTGTAGTTGGCGAGACAGATGAAGATAATAGAAATATTGATTATTATGGAGAACTAACTGAGATTCTTGAATTGCAATTTATTGGAGGAAAAAGAGTGATCTTGTTTAGATGTATGTAGTTTGATGTGTATGACCAAGAAAAGGGAGTTAAAATGGATGAATATGGTTTTGTGAGTGTTAACCGTTAACGATTATTGAAAACTAATGAGCCATTTGTATTAGTAAACCAAGCATTACAAGTATTTTATGTCGGCGATCCTTCAAATAAAGGCTGGTATGTTACAAAAAAAGTTCTACCTCGTGATACTTTTGACATTTGGCAAGAAAAGGATGACGATTTGGAGAATTTGGATAATTCTACTCAAATGAAAAGCAAGAGAATTGATGAAAGTTTTTGACCTTTATCATGTATGTTGTTAATATTATTTCACTTGTTTTGTTCGTTATGAATCAGAGTAGTTTTTGATAATGCGTCTTTTAGCTTATAGCATGCACGCTCATAATTTTCTAATCTTTCAATGACTTCTATGACTTCTAGGGAGCGTGCTCGTAAAAAGAAAGAAGAGGAAGAGAGACAAAGGGAAAGAGAGAGAGAAAAGGTAACTCTTGATTTAGATTTCGACATTAATTTGCATGAGTGGAGGTCTGAATATTATCGCTGAATTACGTTCTGAAGATGGTGCTAAAAATTTAGAGCTATTAGGCGTTCGCAAAATTCTTGGAAAAAGTTTTTTGATAAAGATTTTCAAAGAAAAAAATTTGTGCAAAAAGAAAACGTGGATAGAGAGTTAAATACAGCTTCAGAAAAGGTAATGATCTGGACAATTTGGAGCATAAGTGTTTTGTGAGAGGTACTCTACTTAAAAAAATCAAAAAATTTAAAATAATTTCAACAAAACAAGGACATACAGAACCTCATCCTTCAGTTCTTTCAACAGTTACAGACAGCTTCAGAACAGGTTATAATCCCTCCTGGAGCATCTGCTTCAGCAAGTACGAAATTAGAATATCGAAAACAAGTAAGAGAAAGTTGCATATATCGCTAGTTTACCGCTTGCCTGGAAAAAATAAGGAAACCAGTGCAATAATCAATAGAGATTGTCGGCAATGTCGATAGTTGTGATTGGGTCAAATCCAAGTCGAGGAACAAAGATACAACAAATTGACTTATTACACTATGTCAACATTTTTATCATGCATAAAGAAAAAATATTGAATGGTTGGACTGAGTGCTGCATAGGTTTGCGCCTCAGAAGCCACAATGAGAAAGTTGTCAGATGATATGTTGATTTCTCACTATTTGACATTTACTTTCACCCCTAGTATTAAAACACGTTGCGTAGCTGAGGAGTCTTTTCCATCATCTGGTACAAGAAACACAACTTATCATGTTCTCTTTCCTTCTTCCTTGTGAGAATGACTGACAATTAATATCATATGATATGGTTGAGTATTTACATTCTTAGTTACCTGCATTTTCTGTCTTGACTTGTAATCAGTCTGGTTAAATAGGTCAATAAAATCGTTTTGTCTTCTGCTTCAGGAAAGAATTAGAATTGGTAAGGAACTCCTGGAAGCAAAACAGATGGAAGAAGAGAATGAAAGAAAAAGGTAGGCATTGAACTTTGACACTCTTTCTGTTTTTACTCCCAGTAATGTCTGCTCATATAATTGAAATTTTTCACTTTGATGTACTATAGTATAATAGCATTGCGCAAGGCTGAAAAAACGGAAGAACAACGAGCTAGGGAGAAAATTCGTCAGAAACTGGAATAAGATAAGGTCGAAACTCCAACCTGTCATGAAACTTTTTATTCAGCCCTTCTACATCTAGCTTGCTTGAAGGAACTTGTCAGTTTGTTAATGCATACAACATGTCTCTGTCGATATATTTGATTACACTTAAAAAAAACATCCATTAAGTGCAAGTTCCCCCCGGAAGATTTTCCCATTAAAAAGCACAAGTTATGAAAGCTCCTCAGACATCCACTAGGAAGATTTTCCCATCCACTAAGTGCAAGTTCCTCAGACATCCACTAGGAAGATTTTCCCATTAAAAACATAGACCACAAACATTAAGCACAAGTTATGAAAGCTTTCGCATTTTCAATCCGGTATACTAACAAGATATCAGACATAATACATCAGCCTAAGTGCAAGTTCCCCAGAAAGTAGGATTTTCAAATTTTACACAAGACAAGTCTGTTAATTGATCAAATTAAAGAAAGACTTGAAACTGTTTCAAAGACAGAATAATTTAGGAAAATATCCATCTCGCAATACAAGCGTTAAAAGAAGAAAAGTTTAGGATAGGCAGAAGATATACAATTTTACATGGAGTCATACCAAAGTAGAGGCGATATACTGAATTAGCTTTGACCCGGCTGGTTTAAAAGTAGAAACAAAAAAGATATTTAATCGGATATTTATCTATTCGGTGACATACAAATCTTCTACCAAACTGAAAAAGCTCTCATGAAAACCCAACCTAATCTAGATGTAACAACATTATGCCTTTATTTTTTATTTATTGTGAGGGAATGAAAAGAATAAATGCAAAAAAGGTATATGTAACCATTCAATGATCAGCACTGGAATAATCCAGCGAATAGTAGAAATATAAATCATTTCTAGAACATCCTACGATTCAAAATCAAAACTTAGCACCCAAATGTTCCCAAAACGAAGATTGGAAAATTAAATTTCACATATAATAATACACAATGAAACAAAGGACAACAACACAAAATTATAATGTAAGATCTCATAGTTGGACCTCAAAATAATCTTGAGTTCATTAGGCACATTCTCTATAATCAGTAAAGTTTATTCTTCGATGGTTAAGGGTTTTATCATACTAGACAAAAGCTCAAATCCCCTTCTCTTTTTACCATAGACATTAAAGAACAATCAATCAGCTATCCCTTAATCTCAACCTACTTTTATTATCTATGTAGGCAGCATTCCAGATACTAAATGAGGCGTAAAATCCCTCCACTTGTGCATGACCATTTCAATAATAGAATCACAAAGTGCAGTGGTGATAGTTGCAGCAAAAGAGCGCCAAAATACACTAGTGAAACCAAAAGTTTATCATCTCACCAGGACTTTTTTTTTTTGACTAGTGAGTTTAAATACAAGCAATTTGTTATGAAACAATAAAGAACAAGAACAATATTGCATAGAAAGAGAGAGGAAATTCTTATTGAATTTTTGGGATGATTTACAATGGGGTAAGACCTCTCTATTTATAGGGGAAAAATGACTTAGCCACAAAGTAGAACTCTTTAAAAGATAAACATTCACTCTAAATAGAGTTCTATTTATAACACTTCCCCTTGAATGTCTATTCAACAAATAATGTGCCTCGTTAAAACCTTAACTAAAATAAACCCAATGGGAAAAAGAATTCTAGAAAAGGGAAAAGAGTACACATGTTTAGAAATGCGCCTTTTGGTGCCTCGTTAAAAACCTCGCAAGGAAAACCCAGTGGGACAAAACCTTGTAAGGAAAAAAGAGTGCAACGCGCATTAACTCCCCCATATGAGAGCATCAATTCACATCCTTGAGCCTTCGCATCCCAATCTTGTGTATTTGCTTCTTGAAGCTTGACATCAGTAGAGATTTGGTGAACAAATCAGCCATATTATCACTTGAATGAATATGTTGCACCTCGAAATCACCATTCTTGTATATATATAATGTCTTCATATAATGTTGTGGAATAGCCTTTTTAGTGTCTCCATAGAGGAAAAAATTCCCGCTATCACATTATCATGCTT
>ML349927.1:0-32957 GCA_005239505.1 Nicotiana paniculata | reverse complement strand
ACACTTAAACTCTTCAAAAACTCGAATTTAGCCGGAACAGGGCCCTGGCGTTTGGGCCCTGGCGTCTGGATAACGCCAGGCTAAGGCAGGCGTTTGGGCTCTAACGCCTGGCTAACGCCAGGCAGGGTCAGGCGTTTGGGCTCTGGCGCCCGGCTATAGCCCAGTGCACTACTCCTCGCCTCTTGAGCGTATTTTCGATGTATTTGCATCCATTTAGCTCGGCTTCCATCTCCAATTCACCTACACATGAAATAGACTCTATTATGCACATAAAAAATGTATTTTTATCATTAACGCACATAAAATGTAGGGCATATAACATGTTAAACCATGAATTCTAGCCTCGCATCCGGGAGCCTTTCATGTAGCCCGTGGTCCATCCACCTGAGTGGTTCCTAAATACCCCCATGTCCCTGGATTATCAAGGGAGAAACTATATGTATTTAGTTTAAAATAACGTCTGTCACGAGGCTCCCATTTGATACTTATGGTAATACACTGTTTCTAAGGTTTATTCCTGGTTAGTAAATGGTATTCCATAGCTTGGGCAATCACATTTTAACTTAGCTTTATGCTTGCAATTTCACTCTATTCATTTTAGTTTCCTACTCCAGAAAATGGCAATATAAGGAACTGCAAACAGTACTAAGTTTCTTTTCGTAAAGTGCATATTAAGTTATTAACCAAACATTCTCGTCAAAGATAATCTCTTTAATTTAGCAGATTTCTTTACCTTACTATATACTATAAAAAGATAGAATTGAATGAAAGAGGAAAAACAAAAGCAGTACTAGACTTTATATTAATGTGGTGCGGTACATGTACATTTGTATCTTTTCCATAGGGGGCCAATGGAAGGTGTATGGTTAGACAAACTTCGAATAGAAGAATACTGAAGGGGCCAAAAGCCATGTCTCTATCTCATACTGTAGCCATCGTAATAATAGCTAAGGAAAAGTACTTAAATACAATTAATAATGACGAATGTTATAATACTCATTGTGAAAAAGAAAGATTATCGTACTCATACTAATTACAAAAATAAAAATTATTAGCAATAAGTGCCATAATTTATATTAGTAGCATGAGGACATAAAAATTGCTAATTACGCAGGCGTATATCATGTCCTCAACACATACTATAAAGTTAGAAAGTAAATTTTAAAGGTACTCTAAAAGAATAATTACAGACAGAATATAAAACATTTATATTCTCAAAATTTTAAGTTTGATTATGATGTTGATACTGAAAGGAGGTTAAAGCCTCGTTTGGAAACTTTACATACTATAGCTAAATAATAGACCATATTTATTATAAACTAAAATACTTTTATAATATTATTATTTATAGTTACTTTTTATATTTTATAGTAAAGTACAAATATATACAAATGATCCCTTAACTTTTTCTTCAACCCTCTCTCTATTCTCCCTCATCTCTCTCCTTTTTTCCTCTCTCTTCACCCTCAGCAAGGCCGCCGCCCAATCGGTCATCTTCTTCGGCAGAGCTCTAACGGAGCCCAACCAAACAACCGCTTCTCTTTCTCTCTATTCCCTTCTCCTATCTCCACCATCAGATCCAGCTGTCTCTCTCTCTCTCTTTCTCTCTCTCTCTCTCTCTCTTCCCTTCTCTCATTTCCATCGTCAGATATAGATCTGAAAAATCACGAAGTCGCGATGGATCCATTACCGGCAGCGAAAATAATGGAGGAGGAAGATCGAGGCATCACCAGATCTAGATCTAACGGAGATGCCGGAATCCATGGCTTCTTCTCCTTCTTTGTATCTCACATCTGAGTGTATTCGTCTGACTGAATTTTGGTAGATACAATGTGATAGTGTATTCTCATATCTGACCGGATTTTTGTTCGTCTCCATTTATAATTTTAATAGAATATACACAATGTTTTGTTTGGCCGGAAGACGCCATCTCCAGCGAACTTTCTTCACTTCTTTGCTATTGAGTCACATACAATAATACAAATACATTATATTTTATACAAATACACTCGAATTTGAGTGTGTTCTGTATTTTTCAATGCAAATACAGTTTATTTTTTTTTGCATTTTTGCATGTATTCATGTATTTTGAATGTTAATTTCTTGTGAAAACTCTGTATTTTTTAATTTTTATTATTTGAATACATCTGAATTAAAATAAAGTGAATTAAATATAAGTGTAAAAGCAGCTATAAATGAATAAAGTGAGTTGGATACAGACGAATATCGATGTTTTGTGATTTTTTGTTGTTTGAATACAGTCAAATTGAATACAATAAAATTGAATACAATATAAATTAGTTCAGAATGAATATAGCCGAATTAAATGCGGTGTATATAGCCGAATTGAATAGAGGGGTATACACCCTATTTCTTATTTTTTGTTATTTGAATACAACTGAATTCAATACAACAAAATTGGCTACAATGTAAAATATATATAAACGAATACATCTGAGTTGGATACAGTGTATACAACCGAATTGAATACAACAGCATACAAAAATAAAGTTTTGTTTCCAGATGAAGGAGTAACAAATTTTAATTTGTGAAATATATGTATATATGAAAAAATATTAAATATTATTTATAACTCGGTATTTAAATTATAAATTTATATTTAAAATAAATATATTATATTATTATAAATTGATAACTAATATCGAAATTAATAATTAGTATCTTGACTATTTTTCAAGTATAATTAATATGAGGTTATATGGTACTTTCTGGGTGAAGAACTTGATGTTGGTGTTGGAATCCATGAAGTAGTGCACCAACCCAATGAGATAGAGGCCTACTTGAACATGAAGCTTTCTTAGTCTGAATCAAATTCTATCTATTTAAGTCATTATCCGACCTGAATGTTGCAAATATAAAAACAAACTTTCTCATTATTTTGTATAGTTTCTGATTAATGAAAATTATTTTTTCTTTCCACTCATGCTCTCTATTTTCACTTCATACCTAAATTGAAGTTTAGGGCTTTCTTCACATATTTCTCTCTAGTTTATGCTGAATTCGACTGTTTTCATAGTATCAGAGCCCAGAATTGTAAACCTCAGAGCATTCCAGTGAAATTTCTTGTAGGAGATCGATAATTTTCTTCCGCTACAATTTCGTTTATTTTGTTGTGAGAATTGTACTTCTTCTGCTTAACTCATTGATTTAATCCAAGTCCTAATTTTTCAAAACCCTAATTTTTGCTTGAGTAATTTTCTATCAATGGCTTCTATTTGTGATTGTACAACTACTTCTACGTCAACTACTTCTTCTTCTGTTCGGCTATCACATTCTTTGTACCTTTATACTTCTGACTCGTCTGGTATTGTTTTGGTCACAATGAATTTTAGTGGCACGAGTTATGGGGGTTGGATATGAAGCATGCCGATTGGTTTATCATGTAAGAAAAAATTAGGAATAATTAATGGAACAATCCCTAAACTTAGTGAGAACTCAATTTTGTTGCAACCCTGAGTTCGTTGCAATGATATGGTGACCGCATGGATACTTAGTAGTTTAGATACCAAGATTAAGGAGAGTGTGATATATAAAGAGTCTACCCAAATACTCTGGAAGGAAGTTTAACAACTTTATGAAAGGCCAATGGGACTAAGGTGTTTCAAATCAGGTTGGATCTTGCTTCCATTTCTCAGAGTCTTCTAACGTTGCTTCTTACTTTTGTCGTACTAAAAATCTCCGGGGTGAGCTAGATTACTCCATCTCATATCCAGATTGAATGTGTGAATGTAAAGAAGCTTTTTAGATGCTGGAAGAAGAGCAGAAAGTTCATCAACTCTTAATTGGATTAAATAAAACCTACATTGGGGTCAGGAGAAACATTCGGCATGAGTACTTTACATGATATTGATAGTGTTTATACAATATTTATTGAAGATGAGAGCCAAACTGAAGTCCAACATTCCAATTTCACTTTTTGTCCAGAGTCTGCTTCCTCTGCCACTAGTGTTCAGAAGTCTATCAATTCAAGGGTAAAATTTGATACTGCTAGGGTTTAAAGTCCGTTCGCTCCAAGAATGAATTTTGATCTTGCTAAAAAGGGAAACTTTGATCTGATGTGTAAATATTGTAAGAAACCTGGTCATCTGATTCAAAGTTGTTATAACTTGCATGGGCATCCTCCTGGTTTTAGCTCCATATTCAAAAGAATAACTATTTTGGCCCAAGTCTCAAATTCACCTTATACGGGAGTTGTTGATAACTCTATTTCTGAGAGCTTCCAATGTCATTCAACTCAATAAATGTGGTAATATTCTTATCAAGGAGCAACACGATAAGTTGCTTTCTTTGCTTCAACAGTCCAAGATGTTTTCTGCTTCCCAAAAACTGTATCTGGTTTAGCTAATTCCGCAGGTCTCATAGGTATTGTTGCTTTCAATAGTTATGATACTTATGCTTTGTTACGACTCGAAATTCCCAACCTCGGGACCGTGATGGAGCCTAACATCCACTTGCTAGGCAAGCCGAAGTTAATAAAATATTTAACTATTTTTTAACAATTACTATAAATTACTGTCATTTATGAGAAATAAACTCAAAATTTAACACAGTGAGAATAAAAGTAATGCGATGCTAACTACTCCTAAATATTCTGAGTCACAAGTACATGAGCAACGAGAAGTCTACAAGTATAGTATGAAATAAATACAAGTATTCGAATGAGATAAACAATAAAAATAGGAAGTGGAAGGGGACTTCAAGGTCAGAAAACGCCAGCAGCTCTACCTCAAGTCTCTGAAGCAAATATGATCCGAGTAGACACACCTCTAAACACTGTTGGGACCAATACTAGTAACTGCACAAGAAGTACAGAAGTATAACATGAGTACAGTCGACCCAATATACTCCGTAAGTGTCGAGCCTAATATCGATGAGGTAGTGACGAGGCTATGAAAAGACACCAACGTAAAATCCTGTACAAATATATATATATATATATATATATATATATATATATATATATATATATATATATATATATATATATATATATATATATATAAAGAAACAAAATGACAAGTAGAACGATAAGATATTGACTGGAAGGGGGCATGCGAAAGAGGTAGTATAATGAAAATGGTAAGTAAGAAATCACCAAATAACATCTTCCAAAATAAGCAACAGTGTAACCAAGTAAATCACCAAAACCGAAAATCAAATAAGGTAGTGAAATAAAGATAGCACGGCATCACCCTTCGTATTTTTACTCTCATACTCACCATGTAATATCATAATAAAATGACACGCATCGCCCTTCGTGCTTTTACTCTCCGGAACGACATCACTATTCGTGTTTTAATCCTCACAAGCTCTCACTATGTGATAGTGAATGCAAATAATGAACGACATCATCCTTCGTGCTTTTCCCTCTTCCTCACCAATAAACAACACAAATTCCAATAATAAAATTCATGGCGGGAAACAATTTCACTTCAACTATAGTGCCAAAATATCAAACTCAATTTTCAATAATTCCCAACATTTTCAAAATAAACAATAAATATGAGATGAATAATTAAAAGTAATAATCTAACCAAAGCATGGAGAACAAAGTCAAATAAACAACTTAGACAAAGAAACAATTCCCACCCGCTTGCGTTAATCAAATAACAATGCATATGTACTCGTGACCTCACATATATGTCATTCCCACACATAAAAGTGTAGCAAATAAATCAACAAGTACAAGTCCCTCAAGTCAAGGTTAACTGCAACACTTACCTTACTTCGCAACCAAATCAATGCTCAACCGCGGCTTTTTCTCTAGAGTTAGCTTCCAAACCAATCAAATCTAGCCAAATATAGTTCAAATACTTAAAAATATGCTTTAGAAATCACCCATGAGTGAAGATTCAATCTTTGATATTTTTGGGAAAAATCAACAAAAGTCAACCCCTGGATTGCTTGGTCAAACCCGCGATTCGGACCAAAATTCAATTACCCATTCACCCCCCGAGCCCAATTATGTGCTTAGTTTCGAAATCCGGCCTCAATTTGAGATCTAAGTCTCAATTTCTCAAAATTCCCAATTTCTACCTAAATCCCTAATTTTTATACCATGAAAAAACTTAGATTAGGTTAAAATCAATGGGTGTTTATGAAAACGTAATGAAACAAGTTAAAACATACTAACCTATGAATTTGGGGTGAAAAACCTCTTCAAAATTTCCTCTAGGTCGAACTCAAACTTGAAAATAGTGAAAATAAAGAGAAATCTCGATTTTGAAATGTTTAAATCACTGGGCGTTAGGTGCTCTTCGCGTTCGTGAAGCACAGCGGCCCAAAAGTCTTACGCGTTCGCGATGTAACCTCGCGTTCACGAAGGCTTAACCCTCCTGGCCTTCGCGTTCGTGAGACAATGCCCACGTTCGCGTAGAGTTAGAGGGTGCCTCCCCTAGAATCCCCTAAACTTTCACGTTCGCGTAAGGAAGGTCGCGTTTGCGAAGGGTAAGCCCTCCACTGCTCCCCGTTCGCAAGCAGTTCTCTGCATTCAGGAAGAATAAATCCACCCCAGTCTCAAGTTCCCCTTCGTGATTGCGAAGCACAATGCACCATACATCAGTAACAGTAAAAAACTAGCAACTTTCTAAGTTCAAAATGATCTGTAGCCATCCAAAACTCACCCGAGTCCCTCGGGCTCTAAACCAAACATGCACATAAGTGTAATAACATTATACAAACTTTCTCGTGCGATCAAAATACCAAAATAACACCTACAACTATGAATCTGATATCAAAATGTATGAAATTTTCAATGAAACTCAAGAACTTCCAAATTCACAACCGAGCGTCTAAATCCTATCAAACCAACTCCGATTTGCACCAAATTTTGCAGACAAGTTTTAAATAGAAAAATGAACCTATACCAAGTCCCAAAATAGAAATTTAAACCCGGTAGCCATAAAGTCAACCTATGATCAAACCTTAAAAATCTTTAAACCTTCAAGTTACTAGCTTTCAACAAAACAAGTCAACTCAAGTTAGGGACTTCCAAATTCAATTACGGGAATACACCTAAATCTAAAATCACGATTCAGATCCACCAAGATCGTCAAAATACCGATCCGGGATGTTTTACATAAAATATTAACTATAGCCAACTCAAGTTAATTTTAAAGCCAAAAATCATGTTTTATTTATATTTTCATATAAACCTTTTCAATAAAATACATGGACTGTGCATGCAAATTAAAAAATATTAAATGGAGCTAATAGAGATCTCGGAACACGAAAGTATGAGCTAGTACTCAAAACGACCTATTGGGTCGTCACATGCTTATAATTTTTCTAAAGTAGAGGATAAATTTTGGATCATATACTCTGGTTCTACTAATCATATGACCCCTCACCGATCTCTATTGACTAACATTAAACCCTCGCCTTACCCTACCTTGTCACTCTTCCTAATGGCTATAAAGTTAAGGTCCATTATACTGTTTTCCTTTCTATTTCTTGAAGTATTTCTCTTACTAATGTCTTGCTTGTCCCCTCCTTTAATTATAATCTCATCTCTTTAAATTAGCTACTTGTTCATCTTAAATGTAATGCCTTCTTCAATACTACTGTTTGTGCATTGTTGCAAGGCTCTTTTTTTGAAGAAGCCAATTGTTATTGGTAGACTTCAGAAAGGTAAGAAGCCAGTGGTTATTGGTAGACTTCAGAAAGGTAAGAAGCCAGTGGTTCTTGGTGGACTTCAGAAGGGTCTATACATTCTACAACATAATGATCTTCATAATTGTCATTCTTCTTCTCATTTCTCTATAAATACCATAACTGCAGTGTTTAGTTTTACTTCTTAATCTTTTGTGTGTGTTACTCTTTCTACTTCTGCTTTGTTTGTTGATCATGCATGGTATTTGAGACTAGGGTATTCCTTTTGCTAAGATAAATCATATTTCCTTTCTTTCTGATAAATCGCCTAAGAAACAATCTTTCATTAGCTCTATTTGTCCCATGGCTAGGCAGCAAAGATTACCCTTTCTTGAAAGTTTTATTGATTCCACTACTCCTTTCAAACTAATTCATGTAGATTTGTGGGGATCTTACCACACTCAGATACATAATAATTTCAAGTATTTTCTGATTATTGTTGATGACTTTGCCAGGGACACATAAACTAACTTACTGTCATCTAAAGCCAATGAATTTACTATTTTAAAGTCTTTTATTATTATGATTAACACCCAATTTACTTTTCCTGTTTAAACTGTGAGGTCAGATAATGCCTTTGGGTTGGGAGGCAGTTCGAGGCTATAACTTTCTTCTCTAATCAAGGTATTCTTCGCCAGACCTTCGTCCACACATACCACAACATAGTGGAAAGGAAACATAAACACCTTCTTGAAACTACTAGGGCACTCATTTTTCAATCCAAATTACCTCTCAAATATTGGGATGGGCGTGTCTTGACTACTACTTACCTCATAAATAGGTTTCCTTCGCCCTTGCTTCAAAATAAGTCATCTTTTGAACTGTTGTATGGTCATTCTCCTCTCTTTACCCACTTGAAGACTTTTGGCTACTAATGTTTTGCTGCTGCACCTAAATCTTAAATTCAAATCCATTATAATTTCATTTGTTTTCAATGAATATAATTCTGGTAAAAAAGCTTGAAAGTTGCTCAACTTATCCATTTGAGCTATTTTTCATTACGGGGATGTTGTGTTTCATGAACACACATTCCTTTATTCTAATGCACCTTCTTCTGGTAACTTATTTCCTTCAATACATCATTCCCCTTGTCCCTGAAAATATTACTACATCTACATCTTATTACCCTTCTCCAAATACTTTATCCTCTACTTCTGATCCTCCTTGGTGAGCCCTAATTAGGAGATCTGGCTGATCCTCCTTGTTGATTCCCCTCTTAGGATATTTGGTAGGCCCTCCAATACCGTAGCTTATCTTAGTGATTATGTATGTACCTTTGTCTCTGATTCCAAGGTATTTCCCTCTTCTAATGCAAATTTCCTATTAAAGCCCTAATTCTATCACCAAGTTGTGTATAATCTTGCTTGGAAAAAGGCCATAATGAAAGATTTTCAATCTTTAGAAGCAAATAACACATGGACTATCATGCCTCTTCCTTCAGGGAAGAAATCTATATCTTGTACATGTGTTTACAAGATTAAACAGAGGCCAACTGGCTTTATTGAGGATATAAGGCTAGATTAGTAATTATAGGTGACAGTTAACATGAATGGGTGAACTTTACTGTAACTTTCTCACTTGTAGTCAAACTGACCACTATTATATGTCTACTTTCCATAGCAACTAAGAGACACTGGACAATTTTTTAATTTGATGTTAATAATGCATTTCTGCATGGGAATCTAGAAGAAAAGGTGTACATGAAAATACCTCCTGGTTTGACTGTTCAATCTTATATTTCTACCACTTCTTTAGCCTGTGGAATTAATAAATCACTTTATGGTCTTAGACAGGCCTCCAGACAATGGTAATCTAAGTTGTTTTCAGCTCTTTTTTCTAAAGGTTTTCAAGCTAGTGTACATGACTTCCTTGTTTAAAAAGTTGCATGATAGTTGTCTGACTATAGGAGCAGTTTATGTTGATGATATACTGGTGATTGGAGATAATTTATATAAAATTGCTACTCTAAAATTGTTTTTAGATGATCAGTTTAATATATAAAATCTGGGTGAAATTCATTTTTTTCTTGGGCTTGAGGTTGTGAAGCATCCAAATGGGTTCCTAGTTAATCAACACAAGTTTCTTATGGATCTTTTTTCTGAGTTTCACTGTTCTGTTTTTACTCTTGTAGTTTCTCCCCTAGATCCTCGTGTTAGGTTGTCGACTGACATTAGAGATTTTTTGACTGGTCCCTCTTTTTATGTATAAAAAATTGGTAGGAAAGTTAAATTTCTTGCAACACACTAGAGCTGATATATCATTCACTATTCAATATTTGAGTCAATACATATGTTCCCCACAAATGCCTCATTTAGATGTTGATTACCATGTGTTGAGATGTTTTGCTGGTACCCCATCACTTGGTCAGCTATTGTGCAACTCTTCAAACTTTACTCTCAATGGCTATTGTGGTTCTGATTGGACAAGTTGTGCTGATTCTAGAGTATCTATTCCTTATTCTGTTTCTTGGTGGTTGTTCCATTGCCTGGAAGTCTAAAAAAAACACACTATTGCTCTTTCCTCTGTTGAGTCTGAGTACATGGCACTAAGATTGTCGGTTGTTGTGGTCTCTTGGGTTCTCAGAATTTTGGCTGAACTTGGTGTGGCAGATCTTGTACTTATTGATATTTTTGTGACAGCCAACCTGCCAACACATTGGCATGAATCTTGTCTTCTATAAGAGAACTAAGCAAATGAAGTAAATTGCAATTTTGTTCGAGATGCTTTGATGGCTGAGATCATTGCTTTGCATTCCATTTCTACCACTTCTCGACTTGCTGACATTTTTATTAACTCTCTTCTGGGTAACAATCAACATGTCATTATCTCCAAGCTTGGAATGGATTCCTCTTCTAGCTTGGAGGGGGAGGGGCGGTGTTGGAGTCCATGAAGTAGTGCACCGGTCTAATGACATAGAGGCCTGCTTGAAGATGAAGCCTCCTTAGTTTGGATGAAATTTTATTTATTTAAGTCATTATTTAACCTGAATGTTGTAAATATAAAAATAAACTTTCTCATTATTTTGTATAATTTTTTGATTAATGAAAATTATTTTTTCTTTCTTCTCATGCTCTCTATTTTATCTTCATACCCACACTGAGGTTTAGGGCTTTCTTCACACATTTCTCTCAAGTTCATACTGCATTACTATTTTCAGCTGGTGAATGGTGGGTTTTAACTACGACACCGTTTACATGGTGGCTAACTGTTGATTAGAGGTGGTAAAAATGAAGTAGTGCGTTGTGAAGGTAAATTAGTTAAGGGATGGTAGAATTGGGTAACATGGTGGATGGCTTTGTTAATGGTTAAGGAGAGATGCAACTAGTGGCCGCTGGTGGCGTGATTAAAGTGAAAAAAGGAATGTGCAGTGTGAATGAATGTTTTTTTTGTGTAATTCATTTTGACTAGGGTAAAATTATATCTTTTCGCAAATTACAAGGGTCAAGTTAGAGCCCGTTTGGATTAGCTGATTTGAAGTAGTTGATAAGCATTAGGGGCTAAAAAGCATTTTTAAATGCTGAAACTGATTTAATAAATAAGCAGTTAAGTGTTTGGATACAAGTGCTGAAATTGATAATAAGTTGCTGCAGTATTTGATAAAAAATGCTGATAAGCTCTTTTCTGTTAAAAACCTTAGAATTGGACACTTATAAGGGCGTAATTTCTTCAAAATTTTAGATTCCAGATCGATTCAAATATAAAATATACTATTTATCATTTTATTTTAAATACAACTGTTCTTAGATAGGATAATTTTTATGATAAATATAATTTATTTTATGATAAGAATCATAAGTTATAATAATTAATAAATTGACAAAAGTTTCTTAGTAAAAAATAAACCTAAATAGGATAAAATATTTGAAGAGAAACAAACATTGTCTTCATAACCACAACATTTAGAAAGCAATATACTAAAAATTTGATATGTCATCTTTTATTACTTACAATTCAAAGATTAATACACAATTACATTGATACAAATATGCAAAGGAATAGAGAATTTGTTTGTCTTAAATAGTCAATGAGAATTGTAGACTTGAAGAGGGGGAGGGGTTAGGTTGAAAAAATACTTGAGGCAGTGATTATCGATGTACGAGTTTTGTTCTAATGAATATTTTAAGGATAAAACAGTAAAAACTTTGATCAAACTTAAAGTGCTTATAAGCTAAAAATTCATAAGTTGGGAGTGACCAGCTTATGATTTTTGGCTTATTTTTGACTTATAAGCACTTTTAACTTTACCAGATGCATAGATAAACCGAAAAGTACTTATAATCTAGTTTGACTGATTTATAAGCTTAGCCAAACACCTTCTTAGGCCTTTTGCAAACCAACTAAGGCAAATTTAGACCTATTCCCTTTATAATATTTGGTCGGTTAGTGTCTAAGAACAATTTTGAGTCAAAATTGTAATGGCAAATACATGTATAATTCCAGCTTTTACATAGTTAAGACACTCATAGCCTTTTTGGTTAAGCTTCTCCAAGTTGAGAAGTACTTTTTTTTTCTAAAGTTAGACTGTTTGGTCAAGCTTTTAGGAGGAAAAAAAATGTTTTTGAGGAAAAACAGAAGCATTTTTGGATAAGTAGAAAAAGGTAATTTCTCCCCAGAAGCACTTTTTTAGAAGCACTTTTTGAGAAAAATACACTTAAAAGCACTTTTTAAAAGCTTGGCCAAATACTAATTGCTGATTAGAAATATTTTTGAAACTAATTAGTCAAACACAAATTACCTCTCACTAAAAGTACTTTTAAAAAAAAATAATTTAAAAATAAAACCTTCTCGAAATAAATTAATTTTTCCATTTGAACCAAACAAGCTATAAGTTGGCCCTTTGCACTATCACTTGAGGCGGAATTTTATTCTAAACTTATTTTGCTAATGGGGCCAGCCATGAGCCATGCATCTCTAAAAGGTACTGAAAAGATCTCAGTAGCATAGATGCTACTCCTATAACATAGTAGCACTGTGAGAGAAATGACATAACAAGGAAAGAGGGAAACTAAGTCTTAGATATCCTCGTCCTATCCATTTCTCAGACTAATTTATGGTCTCCTTGATAGAAAATACTGTACTGCAGAAAAAAAGCATTCACTCTTTCACTGCAAAAAGCAAGCAGCCTAATTCTCTCACTGTTTATAGCATTGCTCAGACAGTGGTCCGGTCCTTTCATTTCTCTCTCTGATCTCTTTTAGCCACTGTTTAGTGTACGAAAGAAGCAACCATTAGTGTATTCAAAGCTTTCAATTTATATAACATTTATTATTAGGGAAGCTTCTTTTGGTTAGTTGGTAGAAAAAAGAAAGTTTTTTTCTGGCTAATTGCTATAATTGCTTTAAGTGAAATGAAATGGCAATTTAATATTTTGACGAATTCCTCGGGAAACAACTCTTTGGCATAATTTTGTAACGGCCTTTTACTGCAAGCGGCTGTTGATATAATTGGAGTGTGGCATTTTCTTGTTGGGGATAAAAAGGTTAGTATATTATATGCCAATTCTTGCTCATAAAGCCATAAAAAGCTCTTTAATTTTTGGATGCACGTCCATTTGGCAAATGCAGTATGTCTTCGGTTACAGAGTATTTATGGTGTGTGTATATATATATATATAACTAACACAAGCAGCTCCCCAACAAAACCCAAGTAACAGAGTGCCTTGAAGTTGTTACAAGTCTTAGGTTGTCTTTTTTTTCCACTTATGGTTTGTAATTAATGAGGTTACTGTTTAAGTTTTTCTGTTTTTAGTTACAGGTGTTATAAGTTTGGTTGTGAAATTTTGCATCTCAGATCATCATAAAGAAAATGGTGCCTGAGAAACAAGCAGAAGAGGCCATAGTCTCTGCTGTCCAAAATGAAACAGAGGCAGATGATAAACAAGAAGAAATGGCTACTAATTCAAATTTGAGCTTCAAAAGTTTTCTTTGGCATGGGGGTTCAGTTTATGATGCCTGGTTTAGCTGTGCATCGAATCAGGTAAACTTCACACATGTTTATTCCATTCGAATTTCAAGAACTGTTCAATTCTGAGTTTTTTTTTGGTGGGGTTGCAGGTAGCACAGGTTCTGTTGACTTTACCATATTCATTTTCTCAAATGGGAATGGTTTCAGGAATTCTACTGCAGATATTTTATGGTATAATGGGAAGCTGGACAGCTTACCTCATAAGTGTCCTATATGTTGAGTACAGAAGCAGAAAAGAGAAAGAGAATTTTAGGTTCAAGAACCATGTCATTCAGGTCTCTATTCCAAGATCTAACTATAAATTACTGTTGTAAAAAAAATGCTCTCTTTTCTGTCAAGAAATAACTCATCAATATCTTTTTTTTAACAGTGGTTTGAAGTGTTGGATGGCTTATTGGGACCCAAATGGAAAGCTATTGGTTTGGCCTTCAATTGTACTTTCCTTCTATTTGGTTCGGTCATACAGCTTATTGCTTGTGCAAGGTATGCTTATTCTTAGGGCCCGTTTGGCCAAAGAAAAAAATTCTTTTTTTTTTTGTAACTTTTTTCTGAAATTAGTATTTGACCATGGATATTTCAAATTTCACCTGAAGTTGAATTTCGGAATTTGAAAAAACTCTAAGCTAGCGTTTGGACATAGATTTGATTGAAACTTGGAAAAATAGTTTTTGAAGTTGTATTGAAAAATAATTTTTGAAAGTTCAAGTTGTGTTTGGACATGCAATTTATTTTAAAAAAAGTTGAAGTTTTGTGAGTGGAAGAAAAGCAAAATCTGCCCTAAACCAATTTTTGGGAAGTTGGAAATACTTGAATTTTTTCCCCATAGCATGATCATATTTGGTAAACAACAAATGTTTTCAAATTTTCTTTGAAAAAATGAAAGATAAAATTTATGGCCCAACGGTAGCTAAAAGTTATTTTTCAGAATTTTCTTCAATGCACCGACAAAAATTCAAAAATCAGCTCCAAATTGTATTCATTTCCAAATTCACTTTTTTTCCGGATTTCACATTTTTTATGTCCAAACACCCACTTAAATTAAAAAAGGGCAAAGATCACTTTTAGCCCTCGACCAAAACTATTCACATCAGATAAACGCACAAGTGTATAAATTTATATACTTTTGTATATAACATATAGAAATAATAATAGATATTTTCGGTTATTATTTTGAGAAAGGCTATACAGTGTTATTTTCCCACTCTCTATCCCATCCCCTTCAATGGACCCAAAAAATAAAAATTCTCATTGTTGTGTTTACTTTTCGTCTCAAATATTAATCTTTTTGATAAAATTAAATTTATTTAAAAATATTTTCCATTTTAAAGTATAAGAATTCATTTGTATGTCTAATGGAGATAAGTGATAGTAGGACAAAAATTCTTATGATTAAAGCTACTCCTATTAAAATTGTTTTTAAATGTTACATAGAAAATTTGTAAAGACACATAGTATGAACAGGATGTAAGTATTATTAATATTTGAATTTGTTGGTATAGTGTAATAATTATTGTTGTTGCTGGTTAACAGTAACATTTATTATATAAACGACCATTTGGACAAGAGGACATGGACATACATATTTGGGGCATGCTGTGCGACTACTGTGTTTATTCCATCATTC
This sequence comes from Nicotiana paniculata, assembly GCA_005239505.1. Taxonomy (NCBI): domain Eukaryota; kingdom Viridiplantae; phylum Streptophyta; class Magnoliopsida; order Solanales; family Solanaceae; genus Nicotiana; species Nicotiana paniculata. The sequence continues at coordinate 17,698 of ML349927.1, read as the reverse complement.
CACAACTATAGAATATGGTCATTTCTTGGACTGGGGATGACTACTTATACAGCATGGTATTTGACTATTGCAGCCTTTGTTCATGGCCAGGTACAACTAAAGCTTGCCTTTTTCTTCGTAATGGTCAAAATTCACATTATTACTGTTATGGCCTACAATCTGCAATAACTTTTGACCACTTCAAAACACTGCAGGTTGAAGGAGTTATTCACAGTGGCCCAACCAAATTGGTGCTTTATTTTACGGGTGCCACTAACATACTCTACACTTTCGGCGGGCATGCCGTTACCGTGTAAGAATTCTCTCAACTCAATATTCATCCACAACATTGAGGCCCATTTCAACTTTATTCGCGTCAAGATTTCGATAATAGGCTTCGTCATGATTGCGCCAAAATTATATGTATCCTGCTTTGTGAGTTACATAGCAGCAAGTTGTTTTAGGTCAACGATGTCACTGAATGCTAAATGGGCAGTGTTTTTAAAGGACTAAACTAGACTCCTATAATATGCCTGCTTGCATGTCGCTTAGTATTGTTTCATTCAAGTAAAATTTGATATATGATGCCCTCAAATAGCACTGAGTACCCAGAGATTGGACGGAGAAGTAGTTTCTTTCATTAACGCGAGCCTTTGGTTTCTGCACTTGAAAGTTTTTCCTCTTATCTACTTTTCATCATAGAGACAGCTGTTTATAAAATTTATGAATCACACATTACTTGCCGTAGACGCTTTTTATTTTGGGCCTGTAGAGTAAATCCCGTAGTTCATATTTTTAATGAGATATAAGTATATGAAGTTGTGCTTGTGTTGGATCAAATTTGGATGTTTTAATTACTTGAACTGTTGGGATATTGTTCTGCCGAGCATGTTTGTTACTTGGTTGTTAAGATTTAAACCGAAGGGGTAGACATGGAAAGAATGGAGTGATACTAATCTAAGAGTTTTGGTTTTTCTCTAGGGAAATCATGCATGCAATGTGGAAGCCTAAAAAATTCAAGTACATATATCTGTATGCTACACTATATGTCTTCACGTTAACACTCCCATCAGCAGCAGCTGTCTATTGGGCCTTCGGTGACCAGCTTCTTGACCATGCCAATGCCTTCTCTCTCCTCCCTCGAAACGGTTTTCGCGACACAGCTGTCATTCTTATGCTAATCCACCAGGTCTCTCTTTATAATTAACTTCAGTATTATGTAACTTTTTCCTGGTCCAACCTTGTGGACTTTACATGATAATCAGCCTGGTAATTTTGCAGTTTATTACATTTGGATTTGCTTGCACCCCTCTGTACTTTGTTTGGGAAAAAGTTGTGGGGATGCACGACACGAAGAGCATATGTTTGAGGGCACTGGCCAGGCTACCAGTTGTAATACCAATATGGTTTTTGGCCATCATATTTCCATTCTTTGGGCCTATTAACTCAGCTGTGGGTGCATTATTAGTTAGCTTCACCGTGTACATCATTCCTGCTGCTGCTCATATGCTCACTTATAGGAAGGCTTCTGCCCGGCAGGTATATATTTAGTTCCAACCTTTTCATCTCATTTGTACCTTATTACTTGCTGCCATAAGAAACAAGAAATAATCACATAAACTTGCTGGCTATCACACTCCGATAACATTCTTTTTTTTGTCTTTCTTTTTCAACCTTTCATGTGATGAGAAATAGCTATGACATTGATGTATTTTGCCGGGGTGCGTAGTTAGCATTTGAGTTACGCTTTGGTCTAAATTATATATTCAGTACAAATTGTTAATTAAGAATCCAATAACTTAAAATTCTGGCTGAGCTGAACTGCTTAATTGTTGTGAGAAAATGACTGAATGCTGACTCGGAACCTCTCATGTCAGCTGGGGCATTGGGCCCTTCCCTGCTTTTGGTTGTCGCACTCACGTAGCCTTTTGCCTTTGTTGGCTAGATACTTCAAAGAGGATGTCTTCTTTTACTTTTGTACTGCATTAATTGGAAATTGAAATAAAACTGTAGTAATCAAATTGAAGTTCATTTTTGTTCTTATGAAAAATTATTGCATATTTGCAATATATATAATTTTTACTGAATAGCAATATCTAGGCTGTGTCTGTGGCTCCAAATACTTCTGGTTCTACAAGTGGACAACCCCATTAGGCTTGAGTACTGCAATTTGACGTACCTAATTGCGATAGCTGGTAACAATTAATTTCTTTAGACAAAATTGGTGGGATGTCCTTGTCATTTGATAGTGCTTTGGATGAATAATCTCAATATTAACATTTATTGCGTTGGTGAACTGACTTAACCTAGAAATGATCAAGTTATTTTGTGGTCTAATTTTGTACCTTCGTAGTGAACGGTTGTATTAAATTTTTTCACTTCTGATTAGAAGCCAATTCATGATTTAAAATCACTTTAGAGCTAGTATAATGTTATTATATGTACACACTTTAAAAGCTTTTTTTTTTTTTTTGAATATGTATACATAGTTCGAATTGAAATAAATGGATTCAGTTGAAGCGACCGACTGCTTCTGATATGGATTTGATTTCTGTTGTTTTTATCGTATGTTTGTTTTTATCTTGTGGATGCAGAATGCAGCTGAAAAACCTCCATTCTTCCTTCCAAGCTGGACAGCGGTGTATGCAGTGAATATATTTGTGGTGGCATGGGTTTTTGTTGTTGGATTTGGATTCGGAGGATGGGCAAGCATGACCAATTTCATCAAGCAAGTTGATACTTTTGGCTTGTTTGCTAAGTGTTATCAGTGCCACCCCCCTGACCGAAAGTAGTTTCAATTTCTTCATTTTTTTTTCCCAAAGTTGTAGAAGCAGTGTTTGTCATATATAATAGCGGGGGTATTCGTCGGATGGTATGGTACGGTATTTAGATATTTCGATTTAGTATTTTTGGTATTCGGTTATATAAAATGCTATACAAAATACCGTACCTAATTAAATTCGGTATGATTCGATTTTTCTTCTTTCGGTTTCGGTTTATTCGATTTGCATACTAACTAATGCATAAAGTCATAGACTTTAATATTCTTTATTAAAGTACCAAAAAATAAAAAACTAAAAACGTTTGTTGACAAAATTTTTATCCAAACCAGCAAATACCAATCTAGAGAGAAAATTTAAAGAAATAGCTTGTTACTTGCTTAACGTTAATTGTTGAACTTAGAAAATAAAGAAAAGTAAAATGTTGGATTTCTTATATTTAAAAAAATTACGCGGGGCACCCTATTTGGGTCCTCCATTTAACCTATACCCGCTTTTTAAAAAATTTTTAACTTGTACCTACTTTTTAAATAATTTCATCTCCCTTTCTCTCGTTGAGCTGAAGTTCACCAGTTATAAAGACAAAACTTCAACATATGAGGCTGAAGTTCCCCAGTTAGAAAGACAAAACTTCAGCTCTAGAGCTGAAATTCACAAGTTATAAAGATAAAAACTTCAGCATACGGAGCTGAATTTCCCCAGTTTACAAAGACAAAACTTCAGCCCCGTATGCTGAAATTTCCCAATGTAAACTGGGGAACTTCAGCCCCGTATGCTGAAGTTCCCCAGTTACAAAGACAAAACTTTAGCTCTAGAGCTGAACCCCGTATGCTGAAGTTTTTGTATTAATAACTGGGGAACTTCAGCCCCGTATGCTGAAGTTCCCCAGTTACAAAGACAAAACTTTAGCTCTAGAGCTGAACCCCGTATGCTGAAGTTTTTGTATTTATAACTGGGGAACTTCAGCCCCGTATGCTGAAGTTCCCCAGTTACAAAGACAAAACTTTAGCTCTAGAGCTGAACCCCGTATGCTGAAGTTTTTGTATTAATAACTGGGGAACTTCAGCCCCGTATGCTGAAGTTCCCCAGTTACAAAGACAAAACTTTAGCTCTAGAGCTGAACCCCGTATGCTGAAGTTTTTGTATTAATAACTGGGGAACTTCAGCCCCGTATGCTGAAGTTCCCCAGTTACAAAGACAAAATTTCAGCTCTAGTAACTGGGGAACTTCAGCCCCGTATGCATAATGCTGAAGTTCCCCAGTTATAAAGATAAAAACTTCAGCTCTAGAATTAAAGTTTTGTCTTTATAACTGGAAAACTTCAGCCCCGTATGCTGAAGTTCCCCAGTTACAAAGACAAAAACTTCAGCTCTAGAGATGAAGTTCCCCAGTGTAACTGGGGGAACTTCAGCCTCGTATGCTGAAGTTTTTGTCTTTATAACTAGGGAACTTCAGCCCCATATGCTAAAGTTCCCCAATTACAAAGACAAAAACTTCAGCTCTAGAGATGAAGTTCCCCATTTACTAGAGCTGAAGTTCCCCAGTTACAAAGACAAAAACTTCAGCTCTAGAACTGAAGTTAGTTCCCCAGTTACAAAGACAACAACTTCAGCTCTAGAGCTGAAATTCACAAGCTACTTCAGACCCGTCTACTAGAATGCTGAAGTTTTGCGTGATTGCCTTTGCTACTTCAGCCCCGCATACTGAAGTTATGCGCAAAAGCGGGTACAGATGTAATTTTTTTACAAAGCGGGTATAAGTTAAAATGTGACACAAAAAGTGGGTACGGATGCAAAAGGCATCGAGTGAAAGCCCATTGCAAATATGAAATAGAACTAGTTATTTTGCATCTGGATTGAACTATTAGAAAACCTCTTTGGTTCATTACTGAAACTGATTTTGGTCAATTAATAAATAGTTATTAAGTCATTATATGAATTAAGGGGGCATCACTCGGTTCGATTTTGTAGAATTTTAGTTCGGTTAATTCGATTTTCGATTTGTGATTTTAATAACCATAATAACTTCGGTTCTGTTCGATTTATTCATGTTCGGTTTGATTTTCGGTTGGAAGCATAGGCTTTTCATCCTACAACTTTATTTCACTGCAACCTTTGTCTATTTCCTAGGACAAAACTGTTCATATTTGGACTAGTAGATATCAAACCCTGATTTTCCAAACAAGAAACATAGCCAGAGTAAGAAAAGTTTAACATAGACGTTGACACCATTGTGAAGAACCACATGACATTTCAAAATAAGGCTGAGTTTGCAAAGATCTTAAAAGAAGATTCTGATTCGTAATATCAGCTTCAAACCCATTGAAATTGGTTGAATATTAAACGTCTTAACCTGAGGCGGATTGCGCCACTGAGGAAGTTGTCCTGAAACTAAAAGTGTATGCAAAAGTGGCCCAGCTTCAATAACAGAATTCAATAGTTTCCCTTTCTGTGGAAAAGTTTCCCCTTTACGATTTTCAATAACCAATGTAGCCTCATCAACTTTTGGGACAGGGGATAAATTGTGTGATTGGTAATGGTATGTTTCAGAAAGGCTATTTGATTCAGTTATGCTTGAATTTGCTTTTGTAGCCTTGAAATTAGGACTATGAAATTTTATTTTTCGGTTTTTCCGAAAATCGAACCATTAAAACCGATCATCGAACCGAACACCGAACATTTTAAAACTATAGACCACAAAACTACTTAATAAACCGAAACTTTCAATTCGGCTAATTTTTTCGGTTCACTCGGTATTATGCTCACTCCTAATATGAATACTAATTAATCACTTAAAATAAAGCGTTATTTCACTTAAAACTCTCGGAATCCCGTTCCGACCTCAATATAACCAAAGTTAACTATTGGTCAAACCTTTCCGCCTTCCAAACTTCAATTTTTTCAATTTTCGCCGAAATGCTTCAAATCACCCTAAGGATCTCCAAATTCAAATACAGACGCACGTCTAACTCCAAAATCACCATACGAAGCTGTTGAAATAATCCAAAACTCATTCGGAAGCCATTTACACAAAAATCAAATTCTGGTCAACTCTTACCGCTTAAACTTCCCAAAACATGAATCCTTCTCCCGATTTGACTCCGAATCATCCGGTAACTGAATTCAACCACAAACACAAGTCGATACACATAATATGAAGTTTCTCACGACCTTTTGTCGCCGAACAAAACTTAAATTCTCAAAATGACCATCCAGATCGTTACATTTATCAATCAATTTGTTTGTTGATTCAAGAAAGAGTGGTGTATTAATTCTGGGAATATTAATGATAGATAAAAATAGGTCGATGTATAATCTTTGAATGAATAATATTAGAAAATAATGGAATTTCCATATTAATCGAGTATTTCTTCTTTTTAATATTTGAAAAATATTATTTTTGGCGATTCGAATTTTTTAATATTATTAGTTTTATTAGGACTATTGTCTATTTCTGGAGTTACTTTATTTCTCCTATCTAATTCATTCTATTTGATTTTTTATTATACTTGCTCTATTAGTCAAATCCTTCATTCTGCTTTCTATCAGTGGAGAATTTGGCAATTTTCAGATTCAATTTGACTAAATGATTCCTTAATTATCTTATTACTAATTATAGAATATTTTTCTTTTTCTCGTTTCATTCGATTCATCTATTTATTTGAATCTAAATAATACAATTGGATTTACTTTTAAAATTATTTTTTCATTTTTTTTATAAATAGACTACTTTTGATAAGTCATTTTTTGGTTTCTTTTGAAACTCTTCGAAATAATTTTATTTTTTCTTTTAAAACTTTTAGATTTATAAATATTTCTTTTTGAATTTTTTAAATTTTCTTTCGAGTTCCTTAAAAATGGGCTCAAAAAAGGAAGGACGTTTTCTAGAAGAACCAAAGTGAAGTTCAGTTTCCATTCCCCAAACTGTTAAAAAATAAAAATCATCTTTTTGACTTTTTTTTTCATTAGCTCTCCCCGTGAGGAGTACAATTTAGATATATGCCAAGGTTTTAGACAAAAAGAAATTATGTTTCTGATAATTGAACACCATTATAAGTACATTTAACATGCATTTTTCTATTCCATTCCTGCAAATCTTCAGACCATTCAGGATGTTGCAAGAATAACATACGCCTTTGGCTATTATCAATGAAGGTAATACAATATATTTTTGAAAATTGATTGATTTTTTAACATGTAATCTCATTTGCACAAAAAGAATGGTATCCCGGGCTTCTGCTATCTCTATCTGTGCTGTTTTCCTTTCTTTTGTTCTCCCTTTTTTTGTCCTTTTCTTTTTCTCTTCTTTTTTTGTTTGTTCTTCTTTAGACTCTAGAATCTTGAATTCTCCTTCTTTACCTGACCAATTTCGAAAAATTGGTTTAATTAATCCAGAGATATCAAAAGAAAAAAGTAGGGGGAGTTATTCTGTCAAGAAAAAGGGGGAAATGAACATTCGCTTGAAAAAGTTTCCAAATAACTGTTTTGCGCCTTTGATCACGCTCAACTATGTCTATTAAAATACTAAGCGGGCGTTGCAAATATAATCCAAATATTTTGCCCAGAGTCGAATCCCACAGGGAATTAACGTATCAAATGTCGTCTTTAGATTACTAGATTCTCAATAGTCAACTTTCTCAAACGTTGTGTAAATCACTTTGTGTTGTTTCTACTACTACAGCTGAACAGAAATAATAAACTTAAGATTAACTAACAATAAGATGTAAACAATTGGATTAAAGGTCTAAGGTTATGGTTTCCCCCATTGGTGAACTTCCTTCTTGTATACTTCCTATAGTTTTGATTTAGTTGTCTCTATCAATCATGAACACTCCAGTTACTATAAATCTCTCTGAAATAATTATGATAATTTACTAGACGCACTCTCTCAAGTTACGCTAGCTAGATTGCATTACAGTTCACTTTAGATTGCACATCGTTATCTCTAATCCAACCTCTAAACCCTCAGTAATGACTCTCGCCTATACTCCGGGAGTGGTGTTGTTCAAACAACTACCTAAATATACACTCTCTCTCAAGTAGATACATAATAAATAGACACAGGTGATTGATGGTCCTTCAATCAACTACAACAAGAACGTAGTTGAACAAATAGAGATTAACAACCAACCAAAACTATATTAATATCACAATAAAGTCATCTCCCAACGGGTTCCAACCAAAACCTTATATTAGAAAGGTTAGCTACTCATAACAATGATAAAAACTACAAAAGAATTCATAAGCAAAGGTAACAGCACAAAAGAAGGAGATATGGATTGATGCCCAATTGCCTCCTTACCTCTTGCCCTTGCTTTTTTTGTTCTAAACTCTAAACCTAGATTAAAATCTTCTCTTGGGCGAATTGAACCTTTTATAGTTTGTGTGGATTAGCCTTGAACTTCCAAAAAAACCCTCCAGATCTATTTTTCGCGTTTGGACTAGCGCGAGCACGCTAGTCACGCGCTAATGCCCGCGCTAGTTGGGTTATACACTGCCTCCGGAAAGCTGGACTAGCGCGGGCGCGCTAAGGTCGCACTACAGCCCGCGCTAATGGGGTTCTTCACTGCCTCGTTAAATTTCCAGCCTTCAAATCACCCCGAAATTACCTCATGGCCTGTTATTCTTCAAATTCGCCCGGATCACCGTCATAAGTCCTCAATAGCTTATTGTACTCCTGTGAAACACAAAAATCACCGTTAGAGCCAATTTATCATCATTTAACACACTTAAGACCGTGAAGCATCATTAAGTTAGAGTATAAATATACGCTAAACTATGTGAATTCAGCCTATTATCAACACCCTACACTTAAATCATTAGTCCTCGAGTAATCCACTACATCCTACAAGGTTTCTTTGCATCAAACACCTCCCTACGATGTCACACCACAACATTTTACAAGCATTAAACCTAGAAGTTCCGGGAGTTACGAAGGAAGCTTTGAGCTCATATTGGTCATGAGTTTGGAATGGGAATTGAACTCTATGAGATCGAATCTCCTGTTTTCCTCAGTAGCTCAGTGGTAGAGCGGTCGGCTATTAACCGATTGGTCGTACGTTCGAATCCTACTTGGGGAGATTTGATTGATTCTGGATTAAAGAATTCAGAATAAAGGGGCTTGCATTGCCCGTTAAGAGTAGGTAACCTGTTCCTATCTTTGTTTCTATTGCATTCTATCTCATCGTATCACATTCTATTATGAGAGATTAGAAAATCACCATCAATATCCAGGTCTAAGTCCCGAGATAGTCCTTTGTTCCATAGCCCTGGGGCTATTTACAACTAGGCAATTAAGAAGTTTCAGACTTGAAGTAAAAATAATCGAAAGACAAATTGAAAAACTCTCTCTCACACACACTAGAGTAATTTAGTAATGGTTGATATAACTAGTAAATTTTTCTATTTAAGTTCTTAATTAAAATGCTTATTTTTGTTCTTAATGAAATTGCAATTCTTTTAAGTCGGATGAAATGTTTATTCTTTTCCTTTTGTAAATTACATAACATTATTTACTTTCATCTAATTATTTTAACTTACTTAAAATTTAACGAATTTCATTTTTGTTTGAAATTTCCTATCAATTATTTCACTTCAGTTTATTTTAATTAACAAAATTACATATAAATTCATTTCGGGTNGGGGGGGGGGGTGGAGGAAGCGTCTGATTGTGAAATATATGGAACGTAAATGTAGCTAAATCATATTACAAGGGCTTTTAGTGTAACTTATTCTACTCAAAGCAAATGAAGTGAATATAATATATCAATCCGGAGAGAAGTATGTGAAGCAACGAGTTTTATTATGGATGAATTATTGTGTATTTGGAGTAAATTCGTTTGTGGTTTGTATTTGGTCGATTTTGCAAAATGAAAGCAACTTTGTCGATTCTTTATACACCCACCAAATCAAACTAATATAAAAATAACTTCTTGGTTTTGCATTTATGGTTATTTTGTCATTTGAATGTAAATTCATTTCGTTCAGTCCACTAGAGCTACGAACAAAGATGTCAAACTCGTTGCTATTCTTGCTGTAATAAAGTCGTTGAAATTTCTTATAATAGTTTGCAATATTGCATATTAGGCAAGACTACATAACAAGTTTTTTCTGAAAATGTTTGGTGAAATGAATAAGATAACGAGTCTATTGATCATTGTTATAGAACAGTAGAAAAGAAAATCCCAAGGAAGCATAACCCTGAGATTTGTTATTCTAAATTAGCAAAATGGCCTTCTTGCCATCTAAAATTGTACTTATTTTACAATCCGATAAAAAAACTTTCATGTTTCTTACCTGAACATCTTAACTTAATAAAAGTACAAAAAATAGGCACCTCAAACTGTACGTGTACCTCAATCGCTGTGACATAATTGACACATCATGTTATTCGCCTATTATTATTCGCGTATAATTTGTGGTGACTAATCTTTATTTAACCATTTTATAAAAGAGAAAAAATGATGTCTCTTGTTTTTTGGATGGCCACCAGCACCTTTCACCACGAACACCTCCTTCCTCCACCATAAAACCCCCCAAATCAATTAGAAAAATCTGTGAAAATTCATCAATAGGTTTGACCAAAGGCATTGCATGAACATTCATAAATTCCCATCATTTATCATCGTCGATATCACTATTCCGGTTAGTATCTCACCGGAAATTTCTGCAAAGTGTTGTCAGCCCTCTGGCTCCTTCTCATTTAGCAAGATATTAATTTTTTTTATATTTCCTTCGAAGACAGATCCAAAATCTCTTGAAATTGGACTAGCGACTGTCTGAAGTTTTGCCGGCAGCAGTAAACTTGTCGGAGTGGTTTGTAGGCTTGGGCAAATTTTAAACCTTATCTATACATCAAAAAGAAAAATGAAAAATAATCTCCAAGATGGCTATTTCGACCAACCCATATACTTCTTTCCTCAATTTTGCATTCGTCAGCGTCCTTATTCCGTCCATCTGTCCTGACGATCTATTCATATCTTATAACAAAAATGTGATCTAGATACTAATGGTTGAAAGTGGTGTTTGGGGTGACAGTGGTGAAACTGGAGGTGATGATTTTCTTTTAAGGTGGTTTTTGAGTAAGATGAAGGGGGAAAGGAAAATAGTATCCATCACAAATGCTTCAATAGGATGCTAGATTTTAAAAATCAACGTCAATCGATTCAATCTTCTTTTGATAAGCAAAGTGAAAAAGTAAAAAGTGATTACCGGATGCTATTAAATGCGTCAATTGATGTGACAAGGTTTCTTTTAATTTCGGTATTTCCATTTCGTGGACATGATGAAAGTGAAGAATCTGAATATAAAGGTGGCTTTCTTGAACTTTTGAAATGGCACGGAGATCGGCATCCGGATGTAGGAAAAGTAATATTACGTCATGCTCCACAAAATGATATGATGATTTGTCCAACGATTCAAAAAGAGATTGTGGGAGCTTGTGCTAAAGAAACAACTAAAGCTATCATTGAAGATTTGGATGGTGATTATTTTGCAATATTGATTGATGAATCAAAGGTCGTCTCACATAAGGAGCAAATGGCCTTAATTTTACGATATTTCAACAAAAGTAGAATGGTGATAGAGTGATTTTTGGATATTGTCCACGTGGGTGATACTTCTTCCTCATCATTACAAAAAGCAATTTATTCTTTGCTTTTGGATCATACGTTAAGCAGATCCAAGATACGTGGACAGGGCTATGATGTAGCTAGTAATATGCAAGGAAAAATAAATGGTCTCAAGTCTTTAATTTTGGAATATACTCCTTCTGCATATTGTATTCCTTGTTTTGCTAATCAATTGCAACTAGCACTTGTAGCTCTTTCTAAAAAGCATTCGGATGTAGATAATTTCTTTTATGTTGTTACTAATGTTTTGAATACTATTGGATCTTCATTTAAGCGCATGAGGTCACTTCGACATCACCAAGCAGAAAAGTTGAAAGAGTTGCTTAAATTTGAAGAAGTCTATACGGGGCAAAGTTTGAATCAAGAACGTGGCCTCCAAAGACCGGGTGATACTCGTTGGGGGTCTCATTTTAAAACTTTGTACAATTTGATGGTTTTATTTCCTTCAATTGTTAATGTGTTTAAAGATATGAAGCGTGATTGTCCATATCATCTTGATAGATTTGCAGCGGGAAATCTTTTGAGCCAGATTCAAGAATGTGGATTTATTTTTATGTTGCACTTGATGTTTAAGGTGTTGTTATTTACAAATGAATTGAACAAAGCTTTACAAAAGAAAGATCAAGATATTGTTAGTGGTATGGGAATGCTTGACCTTGCAAAGAAAAGATTGCAAATGATGAGAGAAACTGAATGGAACTCTTTGTTGGATGATGTGTGCTCATTTTGTAGTAAACATGATATTCTAGTTCCCAAAATGGATGAAGACTATACTCTAGGAAAGTCGAAGCGTAAGAGGTCCGAAATTTCATATTTACATCACTTTCGTGTTGAAGTGTTTTATACGGTTATTGATTTGGAATTTCAAGAGCTTAATAATCGTTTTGATGTTGTGACTACTGACTTATTACTTGGCATGGCCAGTTTGAGCCGGTTGATTCATTTGCTAATTTTGATAAGGACAGGATAATGAAGTTGGCAGAGTATTATCCAAGTGAATTTGATGATAACAAGCTTCGAGAACTCGGTTTCCAACTTGATAGTTTCATTGTCTATGCTCAAAAGTGTGATAGCAGATTTCTTAATCTGAAGGGGATTAAGGATTTTGCTAGAGTGATGATAGAGCCAAAATTGGATCTTACTTGGCCACTTATTTATTTGCTTGTGAAGTTGACTTTGCTTATACCTGTTGCTACCTCAAGCGTGGAAAGAGCATTCTCATCGATGAAGTACATCAAAAATGATCTACGTAATAGGATGAATGGTGATTTTTTAAATAATTGTTTAATTTGCTATATAGAGCGTAAGATATTTAAAACTGTAAGTAATGATGCTATTATCGATCGTTTTCAAAGTATGAAAACTCGTCGAGGACAATTGTAAGGTGAATGATATTTTTTGTGAATATAATATTAATATAGTTGAAGTAAATTTTCGGTTACCCCATTTCATTTTGGACTCTAATTTGAAATTTCAGTTTAAGTTCTGTGTAGTTTTTCTTTAACATTTCATTTTGCTTATTTTAATGGAATTATCAAATCTCCGTAGCTTTTGTTTTTTTTAGCATTTTTCGCCCACTCTTAGTTAATGGGTATGTTGCTTTTCTTTTCCTTTATTTGGTATCAAGCACATTTTATTGTATAGTTTCCAGAAAGGTGTTGATATCCAATTTTTTCTCAAACTATTTTTAAAATTTGCATATATACCTTCAAAATCATTTTTCATAATGAATGACATTTTTTCCTAATTTTACATATTTTTATCAATTTTTTTTCCTATTTCTTTAATATTTTATAATTATTCATAAAGTATATTACAAATAATTTTGAAATATTTCCTAGCTCAATATATCATTTTTTATTTTATTAGGATTAATTATTCACAGATTAGTCAATTTGACATTATTTAGCTATAATTACAGCGATTTTGTAATTATAACCTAATTGTACATTTTATGCTATTTTATTTGATAATTAATCATTTTCATATTTTTTTTATTAGCTAATTACCTTATTCTCATTTATATAGCATTAATTTCATTTTTTATATAATCATTATCTATTTTATTAATTATTTTATCTAATTTTAATAGGTATTTAACAATTGTCCACTTTTATTTTAAATTATAGCCTAAATTGAAAACTCATCTGATTCAATCCGCCCCAATTAACCCCAGCCCAAACCAAATTCCTACCCGGCCCAACCCCACGACTAATCTAAGTCGTTGATCAATTTAAATCAACGGCCCAGATTAGTGTTACCATAATTAAACCTAGGTTCCTACCCCCGACCCCTCATTCACTCGGTCTCTCTATCTCTATACTCTCTATCTCTATCTCTCTAACTCTCTAGAGACTTCCAGTCTCCTCTCCGCCTCCGATGAGGCCCTTCGTCTTCTCCGGCCACCTCTCCTCACCATCCTCCTGCCTCCTATGTTTCCTTCACGCCGGTGTTGCTGTCCCTAAGGTCTTCAAGAGACCTGGGTTCACTCTCCTACCCCCCAGGCCTGTAGTCACCATTCTCAGGCCACCTCCGACCATCCGAGTAAGATCTATGACTTCTGGGGTTTAAAGCAGTAATGTTTTGAGGTTTTCTTATCTTTCTGGGTTCTCTTTGAAACCCTAACTCTTAAAACTCTCCGATTCTTTTAGATATATGATAGATCTGTGTATATTTTAAGCTATTTCATTGTTTTCTCAAATATTTTTAGATGTTCTCTAAAAATGACTCTTCGTTTTCAACTAGGGTTTCATGACCCCATTTTTAATGATTCTCTTATGATTATTCAGTATCATCCTAGGGTTTCTACTGTGTTTTAGTGATTTATTGAAGGTTTTCTCTTTTATTAGAGTCGTTGTGTTGGACTCCCTAATTTTAGACCTAAACCCTAAGCTCCTGATCTGCCTTTGAATATGTGTTTGTATATTTGTTTGCGTTTCATGAGCTTTGTGATTCACTGATATTTTACCCTATGTTATTCACCTATGTCTTTAATTTCTCCTGCTTTCCCGTTTATCTACTGTTTACCCTATAAGTTTATGTGAATCCCTAATCTCATATGCTTTCACCACTAGGGTTTCTGACTTCTTGCCTGCTATTTATTCAATTCATTGATGCTATTCCTGTTCGAATCCCTAACTCTCTGCAACTTTGCTTTGTTTGCACCCCTTGATTCCTTGAAATTTGAAAAGCTTTACTGATTTCTTATGAGATGTTCTTACCGACTTCTGACTTTATTTTCTTACCTTGTTACATGATTGATTGGTTGTTACGTGGTTATTATTTCCTTAATTGACATCTTCTGAACCTAGTCCTTATTGTTTACTTGAATTGTGTTGAAATTGTTTCCTTATATGCATAAGCACTTTCCTTAATTATTTTTTTTACCTACTAGCAGTTTGGCTTTAACCCCTTCAATTAAGGGATACCTAATTACCTGCTATGCTTACACTGTCTGAATATTCCTTTAAGCTATACATTGCCTCTTTCATTATTTTGTTACCCACCGTTTGAATAATTTCCTTAATTATGGGGATACTCGTACTGATTGATACTCAGTCCCACAATCACTGGTTAATTATGATTTTTTACCTTATTTTCCACCCAGCTTTCAAGCTATATATATACTCTATTCATTCATTAGCACAAGAGAAAAAAGAACAACTAGTCTGTTCAACTCTCTCTCTCTCTCTCTCTCACAACTAAAACTTGCTCTCTGTTCTCTCTTCTGTGCTACTTGCAACTATTCTAAGTTAGCCGGCTAACTACTGTACCTCTCCTATTTCTGCTTTGTGTTTCTTCTTTCTTCACTTCAGTGGTATGTTCTAATTCAAATTTCAGTCCTCAAGCCAACATGTTTCTATTACTGTTGCAATTTGTTGTGTTTCTAATATGCTTCTATTTACTTTTATGTTGTTCAACATGTAACTAAGATCCTGAATCCCCTCTACCTGTTAAGTTATGCTTTACTTGCCAATGACCAGCATGTTTCTGTATACTTAGCACCTGTTTCTTATGTGAATCCCCATGCCTATGATTGGTACATTAGTGATCATAGTCTTAGCTATTTGGTCCTATTATGTTTGTATAATCCTATACCCTACTGTATCCCCCAATCCCCTGAATCCTTAGGAACTTCTGATTGTGTACTGCCTACTACATGTTTTCCCTCACATGCTCTGTATTTGTCTCTCAAATCCCATTACCCCTGCTTGTGGTTGGACTATTCCTGGTCCTTTGTGTGATGTTGAACTTCTTTGTTATAAAACTATTCCAATCAAGTTTCCCTCTTCAAAATTGTTTTCTTACTTAACCTTTTCAAAACGATGTCGAGCACTCTCACATATACTCTTAAAAGTCCAGGTTCTGCCCCCTCTGTGTGAGCATTGCCTTGGGACCCTTGAGCTCCCTCTGAACTTTGACACACAGAGGCTGGCCATTCCACACTGCACTTACTCTATCTTGGCTATGAAATCTGGGTGTGAGCACTGCCTGGGAGCCCTTGAGGTCCTTAGGGAACTCTGACACACCCGGATTTTGAGAAAGGTTGTAAAATATTACTTGGCATTGAGGACTTGGAGATTTGGGCCTATTATGAAGGCTCCCTATAGTTAACTTCTTGTTTTCTTATTTCTAGTTATGTAATTTATACAAATTCTTGTAATAACTATTTGTAAACAACTAATGGGGATGGATAATCCAAAGGGAAAAGGGTAGTTATGGATGTTATAAATATTAAAGGGTAGAAACCATACTATTAGGTTTAGATTCCTTATTTGCGCAATAAAATCATGTTTAGGATCAATATGTGCAAAACATATCATGCAATCATGCTATTTGGGCTTTATGACACTATTTCAACATCTTGTTTCAGTACTGTCATTCATCACTTAAAAAAATTCTGTGATAGGGTAAATAAGGTTAATAATTGGTATCTTCTGCAAACATGTTTCATATTGCTATGCACACTTAGAGATCCTGTTTAGGATAAACGACATTCAAAAAAACTGCCCCTCTTGCATATTCTGAAATCGTGCTTAATGTTGTAATTATTGTGCATTTAGAAATCCTGCTTAAGATTCTGTATTCTGCATCCCTACCTGTACATTAGATACCATGTCTTAGGATTTCATTCATACCCGCTTAACAACACCTAATCTAACTACTGTTGCATGTTATTTTACACCTAGGCAAGCCTTAGGAAATCAGCCATAAAGAAATAAAATCAGAACTGTCCTTTGTGATTAGTGTTCAGCTGTCAACATGTTTAAAACCAGTAGGCAAGCCTGATTAAGACTTCCTCTCTGAGTTATGCAATAAATCTTTCTTTGCGTTATCACTTAGATACCATGCTTAGGATCTGAACCTGAATTTGGACCTTAACTGTGTATGAGTCATGATGTTTATGTGTACTATGTGTGGAGGTATACTTGAGCCTTTTATTTGCTTTCCATGTTTCCCTTTATCTGCAGTCCTACTTGTTTTATTATGTGTCACCTTAGTAATTTTTACCTTTAAAACCCGAGGGTCTTTCTAGCACCTCCCTTATAGGATAGAAGTCCTAAATTCCTCCGGGACTGATAGGAAGGGACGGGTAACAACATGCAATAGGGTCGAGACCAACACTCGATTTAGCTACTTTCATGGGGTGGGAAAGGGTAGAATATGGATATGATGACCGGTGCGCTAATACCACGTGTAGCCCTCTTCGAGGAGTGATTACCGGGTATTGCATTAATGTGATCCATATTATTATAAACCTAGGATACCTTTTATATGCTTAGATCGTAATCCTTTCAAAATCTAATCTTCTTTACTATTTTCAAACATCTGCATGCTTAAGACTTAAATTCCCTCTTATTTGAGCCTTTATTTGCTTGTTTGCTAAGCCGTACAAATTCACAGAAACCATTTGGCCGGGAACCACACTTGTGGATCCTGAGGGGTGCCTAACACCTTCCCCTTAGGATAATGTCAAGCCCTTACCCAATCTCTGGTTAGTAACGTAGTTGTAATTGAACCCCTTAGATGCCCTAATGCACCGTTAAAATTATTAGGTGGTGACTCTTCAAAATATGCAAACCCCTTTTCCAGGAAAAAAATGAGTTGTCTCAACCAATATCATAAACCCTTTCAACCGGCCCCGAAGGAGCGCTTGAGGAAAAAGGGGGGCGCGACAAAAGGCTTATTTGGAGTTTGTTTTTCTGCTTATCAGAAATATTATGTCACTGCTTGTATTGTCCAATAGCTCAACCTTGAATTTTTATTAGATTAAAGATTCAATCTAATCTTGTATTATATATATATATAT
>ML349926.1:6070-45024 GCA_005239505.1 Nicotiana paniculata | reverse complement strand
TGTGAGAAATGCAGTTTAACTGTTTTGTGATTGTTGAGGTTCACGTGGTTATTTGGTTTCATTTATTTATTTCAAATTTTTGTTGTAAGTGTGTTAAAAGTGTTGGTTGTTCTCTTGATTCTATCATGGTATATAAAGGTTGAGTTGGGTTGACAGTGTTGTGGCGGTTACATATATTCTGGCTGGTTTTATTATGGAATGATACTCGTTAAAGCTTAAGAGCAATACTGTTTTCTGTTTGCAATTGTTGAAACAAAAATATTGTGAAAGGCTTGGCCTGAATTGTGAAATTTATGAATAAATTGATATGAGATGTCTGGTGGGAGCAGGTTGCACGCCGCAACAAGAAGTGATAAGGGTGGACAGATGGGATCGGGTTGCACGCCGCAATATGAGAATAAGGGTGATATATTTAGGGAGGAGAAATAAGGGTGGACAGGTGGCAGCCGGTTGCACGCTGCAACAAGGAGCAATAAGGGAGGACAATTATATTTTTACTGATTTTCAAAGAAAAATAAAGAATTGAAAACTTACTATTTTATTTTCACTACTTTTCGTATTTTTGGCACTATTTTTATTTAAAGTTAAAGTTTTAAAACTTAGAAATTATTTGAGAGTTGGTTATAGCTGATGCCTGGAAAAGGCGGCTGAGTTATTTTATTTATGTTGCAGTACTTAATCAATTGTTTAGAATTCCTTCTTGCTTTATATTTATTGTCTCAGTTATATTTTTCTTGTTCGTGTAGAGTTATTTTATTTCGTTATCGAATATATTATGGTCACAGGTTATATGTTGTTAAAGCCTCGCTGTATCCTCGTCACTACTTCGTCGAGGTTAGGCTCGACACTTACTCAGTACATGGAGTCAGTTGTACTGATACTACACTCTGCACTCTTTTGTGCAGATCCAGGTACTGGCCAGTAGTAGGGATATTTAGAGCAACTTATTGTTCGGAGACACGAGGTATATCTGCCGGTGTTCGCAGATCCCGAGAGTCTTCTCTTAGTTCGTAGAGACTGTTTTTATATTTTCCAAAACAGTTATATTATTTCTTTCTGCCCATTATTTGTAGTATTCTTTAGTAGTTCATGAATTGTGACATCAGACCCTGGAGTAGTTCTAGGTTTATGTATATAATTAGTTCGTGCCTCAGTTTAATTTATTGTTTATTATTTTATATTTGGAATTATTTATTAAAAGTCATTAGATCAAGTTTAATTTAAAATTATTTTATCCTGTTTAAATGATAAATTAACGGAAATAGTTGAGCGAACTGTAACATTGGCTTGCCTAGCAAGTATGGTGTTAGGCGTCATCACGATCCCTAAGGTTGGGAATTTGGGTCGTGACAAGTTGGTATCAAAGCACTAGGTTGCTTAGGTCTCACAATTCACGAACAAACTTGGTAGAGTCTGAAGGATCGATACAGAGATATTTGTACTTATCTTTCGGAGGCTATTGAGTTAGGAAACAACTCCATTTTATTCTACTCTATCTTGCGAATTTATTCTACCATTGATGATTGAACTTGTCTATTCTTGTCCTCTCACAAAATCTTGACAACACGCAGAGCGTCTACAACTGAACAAGAGATGAAGCCCCAATGACAACTACGATTAGGGGAAGAGACAGAAGCAGAGCTCATTCTAAAGCTCGAACATCATCACCTATTCTACAGTCTCAAATGGATCTAGACGTGGAGGTTCTAGCTCAGTCGGTACATGTGGGACTAATACAAATTCTAGAAGGATTTATAGCTACTCCAGTATCGCAAAACAAGGGAATAGTTGAAAGCAACGAGGTTGCTTTATATGAGTTGTGAAGTTTAACATTGTGAATTATCAGACATTGTGACCTATGGCTTCGTGCCAAGTAGGGAAGTCCATTTTCAAGGAGTAGATTGCGGGGTCATGTGTTATATCGGTTTGGGCTTGGAAGGTATAAGGCATGAGATTTTTGCAAGAGATAAAGCTGGACTTGCGAAGGCTTACCCAGCGTAGAAGTCACGGTTGCGGATTATGGGTGCTCTAGAGGGAGTACAGTGGTTAACGAGCTTCTAGACGATATGGTTCGTGCTAAGAATTATCTATATAAAGCTCTACCGTTGGGATCGTTGTGCATCAATAGGGATAAGAGTTACCCCAAAGAATAATGAAGAGCATATGAGTAAATAGGGTGGCTCAGCAGTGTTGAGTTAGCATAGTAAAAGAAAGAAGGGGCCACCGGTGTTTGTAGCAAACTCATGAAGAGGACGACCAGCCAATGCAACACCAACTACTTGACTCAATTCTTATAAATGCTAATGAAAGGATTGTTTCTCGAACTTTCCATTTTGCGTGGCGCTTAGGGTTTGAACGATTGTGTCAGGTCACCATGAAAATGTTCGAACATGCCATCAGGTTTGATAAATTAGCCTGCCGTACTCCTACTTTGGTTCAAATAGCCAGAGAGTAAGTTTACAGACTCATAAAGGACTCAAATATGATTTTAAAATTTTTGCATGACTTAGGGCAGGTTGATACTTCATTTCGGCTAGTGATAGAAATTTTCCTAGACTTGGGAGAGTCCTATTTCTTCAAAACACTCAGGCAAAGTGCGCCATTGCAGTTACAACTCAACTACATGACCAGCTAGGGAAAATAGAGTCGGAATGTCGAATGTGGAGGTTAGATTCCTAGAGGTGGAGACCCATCCCGTTGATATATTTTCTACGGTATGGCTGAGGTCGTTACATTAAATGGTGTCATTACAAGAACAATCTCTAATTATTATATAATGATGATTTCCTGAACTTAATACGGTTATGCGTATCTAATAAAATTCTTCTAATATGCTCCACTCTCGGGTGAGGTTCGTAACTCAAAAATCTACTTCTGTGAATACTTGTATTGAGAAACTCTATGGAGCTAGCTATGTTTATCATTAGGTGTTGTAGTTTTGTTTAACGAAAAATATTTAAGAGAAGAAAAATGGAAAGTTTCAATTGGCACAATATGCATGCTACTTGTGATTCAAAATTGAGGGAGAGATCCTCGCATTTTAATATGATTTGAGATGTTTAAATCGGGCTACGAGCCGCGGTGGAAGTAATGTGAGGATGAGATCCTTGTGATGGAAATTCTTGTGTTTAAATTCTCCCTTGTGAGTTAAAATTTTACTATAGTACTGGTAGGGAGTCATGCCTATTAGGCTTATTCAACAACTTACGTATATAATAATAATAATAAATAAATAAATAAGTAAATGAATTAATTAATTAATTAACTATCTGTGCATAAATTGCCAAAATTCGTGCTATAATTATTGAGCCTTAACCTATAAGGTAGGTGCCCGACCATATGGCGTTAAATGAGACACGTTAATTCGGGTATATGATTATGAGGTCTTCATAAATCGCATCCCGGTATCAGTATTGTGAAGGGTAGAAAGGGGATTATTGTTACGTGAAGTTATTGGGTGATTCTGAAATTGATTATGAACAGCTATTAAGATCATATTGAGCCGAAAGGGTGTCCATTCAAGTGGTCAGACAAGTGTGGGTGGAACTTTCGAAGCTCAAGATGGATTTGACTACGGCTCTAGTGTTGGTGACGCCCACAGGTTCAGGATTGTGCACGGTATATTATGGTGCGTCTCGTATTGGATTAGGTACAATATTAATGCATAATGGCAAGGTGATTGCATATGTGTCTCGGCAGCTGAAGGTCCATGAGAAGAATTACCATGTTCATGACTTAGAGTTGGCATCCATTGTTCATGCATGAAAAATTTGGAGGCGCTATCGTTATGGCGTGCCGTGTGAGGTTTTTACTGACCATCGCAGCCTCCAGTACTTATTCAAGTAGAAATATCTAAATTTGAGGCAGCGGAGATGGTTAGAGTTACTAAAAGATTATGATGTCACCATATTGTATCACCCAGGGAAGGCCAATGTGGTGGCAGATGCATTGAGTAGAAAGGCGGTGAGTCTGGGCAGCCTTGCGTATATTCCAGTTGGTGGGAGACCGTTGGCTTCAGACCTTCAGATTTTGGCTAATCAGTTCGTGAGGTTGGATATTTCGCCCAACAGTGTTCTAGCTTGTATAGTCGCTCGGTCTTCTCTAATTGACCGTATCCGGGAGCGGCAGGATGATGACTCACATTTGGCGGTCCTTAGGGACACAGTTCGGCACGGTGATGCCAAGCAGGTTATAGTTGGAGATGATGGCATTTTGAGGATGCAGGGTCGTTTATGTGTGCCTAATGTTGATGGCCTTCATAAGTTGATCCTTGAGAAGGCTCTCAGTTCTAAGTATTCGATTCATCCAGGTGCAATCAAAATGTACCAGTACTTGAGGCAACATTATTGGTGGAGAAGAATGAAGAAGGACGTTGTTGCGTATGTGGCTCGTTGCTTAAATTGTCAGCAGGTAAAGTATGAGCATCAGAGATCTGGTGGTTTGCTACAACAGATAGAGATTCCTGAGTGGAAGTGGGATCGTATCACTATGGACTTTGTTGTTGGGCTCCCACGGACTCAGAGGAAATTTGACGCAATTTGGGTTATTGTAGATAGGCTGACTAAATCAGTACATTTCATTCCTGTGGCAAGTACTTATTCTTCAGAGCGGTTGGCTGAGTTATATATCCGGGAGATTGTTCGCCTTCATGATGTGCCTGTGTCTATCATTTCTGATCGGGGTACGCAGTTTACTTCACACTTTTGGAGAGTAGTTCAGCGTGAGTTGGGCACCGAGTAGAGCTGAGTATAGCATTTCACCCTTAGACTGACGGGCAGTATGAGCGTACCATTCAGATATTGGAGGATATGCTCCGCGCTTGTGTTATTGACTTTGGAGGTACATGGGATCAGTTCTTTCCGTTAGCGTAGTTTTCTTATAATAATGGTTATCAGTCGAGCATTCAAATGACTCCTTATGAGGCGTTATATGGTAGACGGTGCAGATCACCAATTGGATGGTTTGAGCTGGGAGAGGCTCGGTTCTTGGGTACAGACTTAATTCAGGAGGCCTTAGATAAGGTCAAGATCATTCAAGAGAGACTTCGTGCAGCTCAGTCTAGGCAAAAGAGTTATGCCGATCGTAAGGTTCGTGATGTGGCATTCAATGGTTGGAGAGAGAGTGTTGCTTCGTGTGTCGCCCATGAAGGGTGTTATGAGATATGGGAAGAAGGGTAAGTTGAGCCCTAGGTATATCGGGCCGTTTGAGATTCTTGATAGAGTGAGGCAGGTAGCTTATAGACTTGCGTTTCCTTCAGGGTTAACCTCAATTCATCTGGTATTCCATGTTTCAATGCTCCGGAAATATCATGGTGACCCGTCCCACGTGTTAGATTTCAGCTCTTTCCAATTGGACAAAAACTTGACTTATGAGGAGGAGACGGTAGCCATTTTAGACCGACAGGTTCGTCAGTTGAGGTCTAAGAGTTATCCTTCAGTTCGATTGCAGTGGAGAGGCCAGCCCGTTGAGGCAGCTACTTGGGAGTCCGAGTCGGACATGCAGAGTAAATATCATACTTGTTTGCAAATTCAGGTTTCTATGTCCGTTCGAGGACAGACGCTTGTTTTAGAGGTGGAGATCGTGATGAACCAAGGGGTTATTTTATGAATTTAGACTCTGTTCTAGTCATATTAGCCATAAAAAGATTATTTTAACTACGTCGATTTGTGTGCGCAGTCTGGGTGTGAAACCGAAAAGCTTTTACGTGAAAACATAAGAAATACTAATTTTTAGAATTAAAAATTTGGTGTTAGTTGACTTGAGTAAACATTTTGAGTAAACCGACTCGGATCTATCTTTTGACAATCCCGGAAGGTCCGCAATAAAATATGGGATTTGGGCGTATGCCCGGAATTGAATTTCGAGGTCCCAAGCCTTAGAAATCAATTTTTGAAAGAAATTGTTTTGCTGAATTATTAATGAAATAAAGAAATGAATTAACGTTTGAAACCGTTTGTATCGGGACCGTATTTTGGTTCCGGAGCTCGATACAGGTTGTTATGATATTTAAGCCTTTTCTGCGAAATTTGGTGAGAATCGGAATTTATTTGACGTGATTCGGACGTCCGGTTGATAAATAGTGAACTTTAAGTATTCTTGAGAAAAATAATGAGTTTTGAGGTTTAATTCATAGTTTTACATGTTATTTTCATAATTTGATCGCACGAGCAAGTCCTTATGATTCTTTTAGACTTGCGTATATGTTTGGTTTAGAGCCCCGAAGGCTCGGGTGAGTTTCAAATAGGTTTGGGTTGTGTTGCGCTCGTTCTTTCTTATGCTTCGACGTCCTTTGTTCAAGCATAAATGATATCATATTGAACAAATTAGCTGTGATTTCTGTTTTGAATGAAGTATTAGATCCGTATCGTAATTATGCACGCGTAGCAAAAAGAATCATCGAATTTGGACATCGTATGAGAATTTTATGGTCATTTTACCAAGGTTGCCAGATTTTTCAGGTTAATTATGAAATTTCCACTGACGGCGTATTAAAAATCTGCACTATTTGCAAATATTAAAACCTACATATCTCCTTCATTATAAGGTCAAATTAAGTGATTCAAAAGCTTAACTTGACTAGAATTTCACAAAGAATTCATTGAAGGCATAAAATCAGGTTTCGGGGGATCATTTGGCACGAAAAACGAGGCAGAATAGCTGGCAGAAAAATATATATAAAATATGCAGACTTTGGGTAGAATTAGGGAATTTTGTAAAAATCGAATCTTTACCTCGAATTGAGGTCGGATTTCAAAACTAATTGTATATTTAGGTTCGTGGGTGAATGGGTAAATGTAATTTGGTCCGAACCTCGAGTTTATGCCAATCAGGCCCGGAGCTGGGTTTTCACTTTTTTTGAGAAAACTTAGTAAAAATTATAATTTTCAATAAAGTCAATTCCTTAGCCTTAATTAATGATATTAAGTTAATTATGATTAGATTCGAGCAAGATTCTAAAGGAAAAGGTATAATTGAGCAGTGAGTGGCCTGCGAAATTCAGGTAAGTGCTTGGTTTAACCTTGACTTGAGGGAATATGAATCCCCACTTATTTGCTATGTGAATTGCATGTGTGTGGTGTATAGGTGAGGTGACGAGTATCTATGCACCACCAAATGGTCTGTTAAACATGATCCCTTTCCCGTTTCCAACTTAATTGATTCTTGTCTTAATTATTTTATGTTCATTATTGTTTCTATGACTACTTAGCCTTGTTATTTTATTGTTAAATATTGTGGTGGTTATTTTGGAAAGAGTATTGGTTGTTTAGCTGGTTCCCTTGTGGTACAAAACGNATATATATATATATATATATATATATATATATATATATATATATATATATATATATATATATATATATATATATATATATTCCAGTTGGTTTCATTTTTTGATTTTATTGAGGAAGTTGTGAGAAATATGTTTAACTGTTTCGTGATTGTTGAGGTTCACGTGGTTATTTAGTTTCATTGATTTATTTCCAATTGTTGTTGTAAGTGCGTTACAAGTGTTGGTTGTTCTCTTGATTCTATCATGGTATATAAAAACTGAGTTGAGTTGACAGTGTTGCTGCGGTTACATATATTCTGGCTGGTTTTATTATGGAATGATATTGGTTAAAGCTTACGAGCTATACTATTTTTTATTTACAATTGTTGAAACAAAAATATTGTGAAAGGCTTGGCCTGAATTGTGAAATCTATGAATAAATTGATATGAGATGCCTGGTGGGAGCGGGTTGCACGACGCAACAAGGAGTGATAAGGGTGGACAAGTGGAATCGGGTTGCACGCCGCAACAGGAGTAATAAGGGTGATATATTTAGGGAGGAACAATAAGGGTGGACAGGTGGGAGCGGGTTGCACGTCGCAACAAGGAGCAATAAGTGAGGACATTTATATTTTTACTGATTTTCAAAGAAAAACAAAGAATTGAAAACTTACTATTTTATTTTCACTACTTTCGTATTTTTGACACTATTTTTATTTAAAGTTAAAGTTTGGAAACTTGGAAATTATTTGAGAGTTGGTTATAGCTGAGGCCTGGAAAAGGCGGCTGAGTTTATTTATGTCGCAGTACTTAATCAATTGCTTAGAATTCCTTCTTGCTTTATATTTATTGTCTCAGTTATATTTTTCTTGTTCGTGTAGAATTATTTTATTTCGTTATTCTATATATTATGGTCACAGGTTATATGTTCTTAAAGCCCCGCCATAGCCTCGTTACTACTTCGTCGAGGTTAGGCTCGGCACTTACTCAGTACATGGGGTCGGTTGTACTTATACTACATTCTGCATTCTTTTTTGTAGATCCAAGTACCGACCAGCAGTAGGGATATTTAGAGCAACTATTTATTGTTCGAAGACACGAGGCATATCTGTCGGCGTTCGCAGATCCCGAGAGTCTTCTCTTAGTTCGTAGAGACTGTTTTTATATTTTCCAAAACAGTTATATTATTTCTTTCAGCCCATTATTTGTAGTATTCTTTAGTAGTTTGTGAATTGTGATACCATACCCTGGGGTAGTTCTAGGTTTATTTATATAATTAGTTCGTGGCTCGGTTTAATTGATTGTTTATTATTTTATGTTTGGAATTATTTATTGAAATCCATTAGATCAAGTTTAATTTAAATTTTTTTTTATCCTGTTTAAATGATAAATTAATGAAAATAGTTGAGCGAACTCTAACATTGGCTTGCCTAGCAAGTGTGGTGTTAGGCGTCATCACGATCCCTAAGGTTGGGAATTTGGGTCGTGACAGAATAGGAATCCCCAACTTAAATGCTATGTAAATTTGCATGTGTGTGGTGTATATGTGAAGTGATGAGTATCTATGCACCACTAAATTATTTGTTGAACATGGCCCCTTCTTTATTTCCAATTTATTTGATTCTTGGCTTAAATTGTTTTATGATTATTGATGCCTCCGTGTCTAATTATTTTCGTCGACTTGTTGTTAAGTATTGTTCCAAGTATTTTGGAAGTGTTGGTTGTTCCCTTGGTTTCATTGTGATACGTAAAGATTTAATTGGATGACACTGTTTTACGATGCATATATATTCGGGTTAGTTTCATTGTGAAATGATAATTGATGAAGTTCATAGTTGTATAGGTTTCTGCCTAAAATTGTTGAGACAAAAATATTGTGAAAAGTTTTGACCAGAATTGTGAATTTTTTTATAAATAAAGTGATGTGATTGTCTGGTGGGAGCGGGTTGCACGCCGCAACAAGGAGTGTTAAGGGTGGACAAGCGGGATCGGGTTGCGTGCTATAACAAGGAGCGATAATGGAGAATATTTATGTTTTATTGATTTTCAAAAATAAGGATTTGGAAATTTTCCGATTTTATTAAAAAGATTTTCGTACTCTGATTTTACTGTGATTTAAATTAAAACTTGGAAATTTTGAGGAGGTTATTGTAGCTGATATCTGGAAAAAGTTATCCGAGTTATTTTTATTTACTGTTGCAAGTTACTGGTTATTTAGTTTATGATTACTTCCTTCTTGTTGTATTATATATATTGTCACATGTTATGTTATAATTGCCCTGTCTTAGCCTCGTCACTACTTCGTCGAGGTTAGGCTCGACACTTACTCAGTACATGAGGTCGGTTGTACTGATACTACACTCTGCACTCTTTTGTGCAGATCCAGGTACCGGCCAGAGTTAGGAAATTTTAGTAGCTGACATCATCATTCAGAGACACTAGGTAGATCTACTGGCGTCCCCAGATTCCTGGAGTCTTCTCTTAATGTTATAGACACTATTTTATTACATTAAAAACTAGATACATAATTCTTTCAACCCATTAATTATAATAATCTTAGTTGTTCGTGAATTGTGACACCAGACCCTGAGGTAGTCTTATAGCTATATAGTTAGTTCATGGCTCGATTTAATTATTCGCTTACTATTTTATTCGTGAGGTTATTCATTGGAAATTTTTAGATTTAATTTTTTTTAAATTACTTCATTATATTTAAGTAAATATTCAAAGGAAAAATGGCTAATCAAGTTCTAACATTGGCTTGCCTAGCAAGTGTGGTGTTAGGCTTCATCACGATCCCTAAGGTTGGGAATTTGGATCGTGACAGGATAAGGACACATAACTAAAGTCTAATAGATTAAAGGAAAAATTAAAAAAATTAAATAATAAAAATAACTTAGAAATAATATGAGGATATTTATACTAAAAATTACTTTAAAAAATAAAATAAAGCAAGTATACAATACTTAAAACTATTATTGATAAATTTATGTAATTTAAAATTTTCAAGCAATAGCTTAAAACTAAAATAAATATTTAGTTTAATATCAAATAGTTACATATCTATCTATAATATATTTAAAACTAGTAGTGGACAAGAATATTAAACAAAGTGTAAGGTTAATAAAAAAAAATAACTTGAAAAAGTGATAATATTACATATTAGATAACATTGTAGCAAAAGTACGAAAAAGCCTATTTGAACTTGAAATTGAAAAGTTCTTAAAGTTATTATGAGAACGCTCAAAATATGAATATGATCACAAAATTCAAGTTTTGCTAGATAAAGTAAAATAAGAATTTTATATCAAATTAAAATTTTAATATACTAAATAAATATCTCTTGTAGGTAATTTTAAGCTAAATTTTTATCTTGAAACTAAAAGCGAAAGAAAATTTAATTGCACGTAATACACAAAATAATTATAAGAAAATTCAATAAATTTGAAACAATAAAAGAACTTATGTATTAATTTTTAAACTAAATAAAAATAATATTTTTAAATAAAACATGATATTATTTGAGTATCACCCAAAAAAATTTGTGTAAAGAGCTAATTAAAATTTCTTAGTAGGGAAGTGAATGTATAAAGAGGAAAATATAGATAGTCCGATGACATTTATATTTTAAATTTACTTAAAATATATGAATTAAATAATTAAATAATACTCAAAAATATTATTGATAAATTTGAATGATGAAAGAGTTTTGAGTAAGTGTGATGATCCAAAAGGTCATCCCGTATATTTCTTGCTAATTCTGTGTTCTGAGGTCGATTCTATCTCACCTCAATTTGCGTGCGCAGTTCGGGCGTGTAGCCGGGAAGCCTTTATGTGAAAAACTGATAAAAATAATAATTTTGTATTAGAAATTTGAATAAAGTTGACTTCGGTCAACGTTTTTGGTAAACAGGCTCAGACCTGTGATTTGACGGACCCGGAGGGTCCGTAGAAAAATATGGGATTTGGGCGTATGCCCGGAATCGAATTTCGAGGTCCCAAGTCCGAGAAATGAATTTTTAAAAGATATTGTTTCTTGAAAACAAAAGAGGTTTTTTGAAAATGGAATTATATGTGAAACCTGTGGTATCGGGCCCATATTATGGTTCCGGAGCCCGGTACAGGTTCGACATAATATTTTTTCCATATTTGTGAAGTTTGGTAAGAAACGGACTTCATTAGATGTGATTCGGAACGTAAATGCAAAATTTAATGTTTAAAGAGGTTTTGAGGAAATTCATTGATTTTTGGTTTAATTCATCGTTTTAGTGGTTTTTTATGTGGTTTGAAACCTCGAGCGAGTCCGTGTTAGGTTATAAGACTTGTTCGTGCATTTAGATGGGGCCCCGGGGGCCTCGGTTGTGTTTCGGATGGGTGTCGAGTCCATTTTCCTTATTTTTGAACAACTAAAATTTTGCCTTCTGGTTTCCTTCTATGCGATCGCATAGGAGTAGTCACGATCACATAGTGTCTCTTTGGGCAACCCAGTTTTACTTAATCGCGATCGCATAGTCTACTTCGCGATCGTACAACTTGTAGACTTCACTCGACGCGATCGCATACACACGTTCGCGATCGTGGAAGTATATTTTCCTCTTCTTCGCGAATCACACCTTCACAATTGCGATCGCCCAATGCTATTTTGGTAGTGGCAATTTCTTTTTCTATGCAATTGCAATAATTGGCACGCGATCGTATTGAACAAAAAGGTACCTGGGCATTTTTTCCCTTTCCTCTTTGCGATCACAAACCATATTCCGCGATCGCGATTCATTACATGCCTGGGCAGAATATAAGTTTACCAAAAATTGGGGTTTAACCATTTTTGACATATTGTGACTTCTAAAACTCGGTTTTGGGCGATTCTTTGAGAGTTTTTTACACAAATCTAATGGGTAAGTGGTCTTCCACTATAATTAATTATATTTCATGAATTAGTTCTTATTTTTATCATTTAATTTGTGTTTTGGGTTGAGGAAATTGTGAGTTTTGAAAGAAAACTTCTAAAATGTAAAATCATGATTTGAAAGACCAAATGTTATCGGAATTGGATAAATTTAGTATGGGTGAACTCGTATCGGAATGGGTAATCGAAATTTGTAAAATTTGTCGGGTTCCGATGTGCGGGCCCGAGTTTCGACTTTTGGGTCGATTTTTATAATTTTGTAAAGATTGAAACTTTATTATTCGGAATAGTTATACGTTTATTGTGTATTTTGAAGTTGTTTTAGTGGATTTTGAGCCGTCCGAAGGTCTTTTCGCCTGAGAAGTCCATTTTTGAGTACTGGGTTGTCGTCTTTAAAGTAAGTATCTTGCCTAACTTTGTGTGGGGGAAACTACCCCTTAGGATTGAGTCTTCTTTGTTGATTGTAGTCCGTGTACGCGAGGTGGCAAGGGCGTACTCGGACTTATTTGCTAGTAGATTGTCCTTTAGGGATTTGTAGGTTCTTATGTTATCTGTGTATGAATTGAAATCGTTACATTTGAATCCTTGGTTGTTAATCTCATCCTTTCCTGCTTAAATTAGAATTATTTACTTTTGGACTCCATCGTTGGCTATTTGATCTTAATTGACTTAACTGAATATTTTACTGCTCTTATCTTCATGATATATTTACTTCCTAAAACTGCCAAATTGACTATATTAGTGTTATCTAGTTTATTAGCCGTTTACCGTAGTTAGAACATCCGTTCGTTGGTGTCAAGCATGCCCGTGGGTCTTACATTATGATTTATATGATTTTTCTCCTTATGTGCTACTTGGTTCTAGTTGATAAACATTTATGTTGTTGATGTTTTCCTCGTTGTTGCCTATTACGGGGCCTTCGTTTAAGCTGAGTTTATTCCGTATAGTTAATTGTTTAGGCGAGATTGGTTATAGTTGTTTCCCTTGACGGGGTGATGTTGTTTTCATTGTTGACTCCCTTTTCCGGGATGTTGTGATTTATGGTTCTCATTGTTTATTTTCCTTGTCAAATTCATGTTTACGTTATTTTAGCACGAGGGAGCATTCCGTGCTATGTTTATTTTATTTTACCACGAGGGGACATTCCGTGCCATGTTTATGTTATTTTAGCACGAGGGGACATTCCGTTCCATGTTTATGTTATTTTAGCACGAGGGGACATTCTGTGCCATGTTTATGTTATTGTAGCACGATGGGACATTTCCGTGCCATGTTTATGTTATTTTAGCACGAGGGGACATCCCGTGCCATGTTTATGTTGTTATAGCACGAGGGGACATTCCGTGCCATGTTTATGTTATTGTAGCACGAGGGGACATTCTGTGCCATGTTTATAATATTTTAGCACGAGGGGCCATTCCGTGACATGTATATGTTATTGTAGCACGAGGGGCCATTCCGTGACATGTTTATGTTATTGTAGCACGAGGGGACATTCCGTGACATGTTTATGTTATTGTAGCACGAGGGGACATTTCGTGCTATGTTTATGTTATTTTAGCACGAGGGTACATTCCGTGCCATGTTTATGTTATTTTAGCACGAGAGGACATTCTGTGCCATGTTTATGTTATTGTAGCACGAGGGGACATTCCGTTCCATGTTTATGTTATTTTAGCACGAGGAGACATTCCGTGCATGTTTATGATATTTTAGCACAAAGGGACATGTCGTGCTGTTTCTATTTATTTATTGTGAGGATGGGAGTAAAAGCACGAAGGGTGATGCCGTGCACTTGTCTTTTCATTATTATTTTCGTTGTTCCTGTTTGATATTTACTGCACTTGTTTAAGATTTAATATTCCATTGTTTTAATTTGGATATTCATACTGATCTCTTACTACATTTATTGTAACGACCCGACCGATCATTTTGAGCTTTAACACGTCGTTCAGCGGTTTGAAGTCATGAGTAGCTCCATTTCAGGTATTATGACTCATAGGCATGGTCGGAGTTGAATTTCGGGAAGTTCGGAGTCAAATTGGAAAGAAAATTCTTATTTTAGAAGCATTAAGTTGGAGAAATTGACTAAAATTGGAATTTTGAGTAAATGACCTCAGAATCAGGATCTGAAGGTTTCAACAGGTTCGTATATTGATTTCGGACTTGGGCGTATGTCCGAATAGGGCTTTGGATAACCCGTGAGCGTTTCAGCGCATGTTATGGAAGATAGCATTTTAGAAGAATTTCCTAAGTTTGGCTAGAAGCGCATTTCAGTGATATTGATGTCCGTTTGGGATTCGCAGCTTGGGAATAGCTCCGTATGGTGATTCTGGATTTGGGAGCGCGATCGGAAGTGAATTTGGATGTCCGTAGGTCATTTTGAAGTCATTTGTCTAAAGATAGAAATTTGAAGGTTTTTGAGAAATCCGATTGGAAGTGGAAATGTTGATATCGGGGTCGGAATGCGATTTCGGAAGTTGGAGCAGGTCCGTAATGTCAAATATGACTTGTGTGCAAAAGTTGGGGTCAATTGTACGTGATTTGATATGTTTCGACATCGGATGTGGAAGTTTGAAATTTCAAGTTCATAAAGTTTGAATTTTTGTGCGATTCGTGATTTCGGCATTGTTTGATGTGATTTGAGGCCTCGAGCAAGTCTGCATTATGTTTTGGAACAGGTTGATATAATTGGACAGGGTCCCGAGGGCCTCGGGTGGACTATGGGTGGTTAACAGATCAATATTTGAAGTTGAGAAAAGCTGAAGTTGATGTCATTTGGTGTGACCGCACCTGCGAGGCTTGGGCCGCAAGTGCGATATTTGGCTGGCTTGGTTGGGAGCGCAGGTGCGATGCAATTTCCGCACCTGCGAAGTCACAGATGCGGACAATGGGGCACAAGTGCGAGTTTTGGTTGGAGCTGAGGAAGCCGCATGTGCGGAAGTTTGGGTGCACCTGCGAGAACGCAGGTGCGAAGATCGGACCGCAGGTGCGAAAATAGGCCTGGGCAGAATATTTTTAAAACGAGAATTTTTCCATTTCTCCTCCTAATTTCATTTGGCATGGGAGATTGTGGGGATTTTCAAGGAGGGATTTTCGTCAAGGATCACAAGGTAAGTTATTCCAACTCATCTCAAGTTAAATACAAGGTATATGCATTGATTTGAACATGAAAAATTGTGGAAAATTGGGAAATCTTGAAGAAAACCTAGAATATGTATTTTGGATTTCTACCACGAATTTGAGCATGGAATTAAGGGTAAATTGTATATTTGAGCTAGTAAGGCTATGGGTAGGGTATATCTTCGAGAAATTTCAGAATCCGGGTACGTGGGCCCAAGAGCATTTTGGTCAATTCACTAAGCGCAGTTGGGAAATTATATAATTTAAATTGTTGCAAATATTAGAGTATATTTTCATTGGTTTGTCGTTATTTGGATAGTTTTGGGGCGTTGTGCGTCCATTGGAGTCGTCGGAAGGGCTTGGAAGCCGGTTTTGGAATTTCGGAGCGAGGTAAG
Organism: Nicotiana paniculata; assembly: GCA_005239505.1. Taxonomy (NCBI): domain Eukaryota; kingdom Viridiplantae; phylum Streptophyta; class Magnoliopsida; order Solanales; family Solanaceae; genus Nicotiana; species Nicotiana paniculata. Next base: position 29,330 of record ML349926.1, on the reverse strand, counting down.
TCTCCTTTCTAACTTTGTGAGGGGGAATTGTCCCCCTAGGTGAACTAATTAAATATGTGTTACTATCTGCGGGGGCTACGTACGCACGAGGTGACAGGAGTCCGTGTGTAGCTACTATTATGCCATGTCCGGGTAAGCTAGGACCCACTAGCATGCTTTACTTGTCGTACTTGTGACCTTGTCAATAAAAATATCATGTGATCCTGCAAATAATATTAGATTGATAATGCTATTGAATTGATAATTTATTTCCTAAGAAGGCTAGAATGTACCTTTCTTAATCATTTAGAAAAAGAATTGATTCCTCCATGTATAATTGTATTCCTGATAAGGTTATATTATTGAAAATTATTAAACTTAGCAAATGAGTTTCACAACAAAGATTTAAATGCTATTTTCGTGTTCCTTTAAGAAGAATTTTACCACTTTGGGTAACTGCTTTCTTGATAAAAATGTGGACTTATTGTGTGAATATGTGTATCTATGGGTGCCTGAGTCGCATGTACGATTCGCGAGCAGGATAAACCTGTATTTATGTATAACCGCGTCGCATGATCGATTCACGAGCGGGGAAGATAGATGCATCTATGGTTCGAGCCGTTCGACCCTCGTGTCACGACCCAAATTCCCTCCGTTGGGTATCGTGATGGCAGTTAGTCTTAGGGACTAGGTAAGCCTAGCAGTTACTGAATAACAACAAAAATAAAAGGAAAACTAACAGTCTTGAAATAGAATCTCAACAGAATATACAAACTTCCCCAAAACCAGTAGTACAAGTCATAAGCTCTACGAATCTTCTACAACTTCTAAGTACAACTGTTTGGAAATAGATACAACAGTGTATGAATAATAAATACAAAGAAGTTGACTCCGACGCCTGCGAACAGAGCAGCAAGTTACCTTGAGTCTCCTCGGCAATCATCCATACAGCTACTACAATATGAATCTGGATCTGCACACAAAAATGTGCAGAAGTATAGTATGATCACACCACAGCGGTGCCCAGTAAATATCAAGACTAACCTCAGTGGAGTAGAACGAGGACTAGTCAAGAAACCACTGGTCTACAAGATAAATAACATGAATGTAGAAATGACCGAACGTTACATCTATCTCAGACTTCACGGAATAATTTACAACAATGATAATATAAAGCGGAAGGCAATTACAGAAATCAATCATGAAACAACACAACAATACCCAGAAAGATGGACAACAAAACAAACCAAACCGAAAGGAAACACAATACAATAGAGGACACCAATAACTCAACTCTACATCGGTTTGTTCACATCGGGCCTTAGCCACTAAAATCCATAAATTGGTGGAAATCTTTAAACAACAGTTCATCTGAAAAACTTTTGCAAATAACATCATTTTAGTATGGAAGAGTTTCTTTTGAAAACGTATTTTCTCCAAAAGTAGATATAAGTATATTTAATAGAGAGAACTACGTAAAACATAGTTTCTTTCAAAATACAAAACTTCTCAAAGATGCTTTCCCAATAAATGACTTCCAAATATCATTTTAGGCACGACTAGCGCTTTTCAAATATACCTTCGATGGATAAGTCATTCAAATATAATCATTTCAAACCATTGCTTTTTCAATGATACTTTTCAATAAAATCCCTTGATCAAAATCTCCTCAAGATTTATCCACGGGAACTCAGTCTGTAACTCAGAAATTACCTTTCCGTACAGGAGGAATCTCAAATCTTTCCAATAAATGCAATAAGAGATCAGTAGGAATATCCAAATTTAGAACGATGGAATAAAATGCAAAGACAAGTGCACGTCATCACCCTTCGTGCTTTTACTCTCATCCTCACCAAAACAAGTGCACGGCATCACCCTTCATGCTTTACTCTCATTCTCACCAAAACAAGTGCACGACATCACCCTTCGTGCTTTTACTCTCATCCTCACAATAAATAAATAGATACGGCACGACATTATCCTTCGTGCTTTAATATCATAACATGGCACGACATTATCCTTCGTGCTTTAATATCATAACATGGCACGACATTATCCTTCGTGCTTTAATATCATAACATGGCACAACATCACCCTTCGTGATTTAACACTCTCATCCTCACAATACACGACATCACCCTTCGTGCTTTACACTCTTCCTCACCTAAAAAATATCAAGAACAACATTTTGGCAAGGAAAAACCAACAATATGACCCATAAATCACCACATCCCGGCAAGAGAGTCAACAATACAAACAACATCATTAACAACATAACCATTAGTAGAAATCACAACATCTCGGTAAAGGAGTCAACAGTACAAACAATATCATTAATATCATAAACAGTAATAGAAACCATCACATCCCGACAAGGGAGTCAACAATGCAAACCATATCATAAACAGTAACAGAAACCGTAACATCCCGGCAAGGGAAACAGCTATAACCAATCCTGCCTAAACAATTAACTTTACGAAATAAAATTCAGGTCAAACCACGACCCAATAATAGACAACATCAAGAAAACACCAACAACATAAATGTATATCAATTAGGTCCAAGTAGCACATAAGGGAAAAATTATATAAAGCACAATGTAAGACTCACGGGCATGCTTGACACCAACGAACGGATGTTCTAACTACTGCTAAACAACTATGAAGCTAGATAACTAGTATAATCAATTTGGTAGTTTTAGGAAGCAAGTATAGCATGAAGATAAGAGTGGTAAGATATTCAATTAAGTCATTTAAGATCAAATAGCCAACAAAGGAATCCAAAAGCAAGTAACTCTAATTTAAGCAGGAAAGGATGAAATTAACAACCAAGGATTCAAACGTAACAATTACAACTCATACACAGGTAACATGAGAACCACGAATCCTAAAAGGCCAACCTATTAGCAAATAAGTCCGAGTACGTACTCGTCACCTCGTATACACGGACTACAAACGACAAAGAAGACTCAATCCTAAGGGGTAGTTACCCCACACAAGGTTAGGCAAGATACTTACCTCAAAGACGACAACCCGATACTCAAAAATAGACTTCTCAGGCGGAAATACCTCCGGACGGCTCACAATCAACTAAAAAACTTCAAAATACACATAAAACGTATAAGGAACTATTCCGAATAATAAAGTTTTCAATCTTTAAAAAATTATAAAAATCGACCCAAAAGTCGACCCCCGGGCCCGCACCTTGGAACCCGAAATTTTTTACAAATTCTGATTACCCGTTCCGATACGAGTTCACCCATACTAAATTTATTCAATTCCGATAATAGTCTTTCAAATCATGAATTTACATCTTAGAAGTTTTCTTTCAAAACCCACAATTCCCTCAACCCAAAACACAAATTAAATGATAAAAACAAGAACTACTTCATGAAATATATTTAATTCTAGTGGAAGAACACTTAGCCATTTGATTTGTGTGAAAAACCCTCAAAGAATCGCCCAAAACCGAGTTCTAGAAGTCAAAATATGTTTAAAATGGTGAAACCCCGATTTTTGGACGTCTATATTCTGCCCGGTGATTTAAAGCATTGCGATCGCGGACACAAGGATGCGATCGCGTAGAAGAAAAATGATGCTGGATCAAAAAGTTACTATGCGATCACGAAGAAACTCATGCGATCGCATATAAGGGAAATGACCACTGTCCAAGAATGCACAGTGCGATCGCGAGCTGAAGTGTGCGATTGCATAGGGAAAAAGAAATGGCCTTGACCACACTGTGCGATCGTGAAACAGTGTATGCAAAAGCAATGAAGATAAAAATGGGCGGGGTGCAAGGCAACACTATGCGGTTGTGGCTACTACTACGCGATCGCATAGAAGGAAACCAGAAACATCATCAACAGTGTAAAAATAGGAAAATGGACCCGGAACCTATCCGAAACACACCTGGACTCCCTGGGACCCGTCTAAATGCACAAGCAACTCTTATAACCTAATATTGACTCGCTCGAGGTTACAAATCACATCACTAAAACGACGAATAAAACCACAAATCAATGAAATTCCTCAAAACTTCTTTAAACATCAAAATTTGCATTTAAGGTCCGAATCACGCCAAACGAAGTCCGTTTCATACCAAACTTCACATATAACACATATAAATCATATTCAACCTGTAACGGGCTCCGAAACTAAGATACGGGCCCGATACCACAGGTTTCACATAACATTTTATTTTCAAAAACCTTTATATTTTTTAGAAAACAGTTTTCTTTAAAAATTCATTTCTCGGACTTGGGACCTCGGAATTCGATTTCGGGCATACGCCCAAGTCCAATATTTTCCTACAGACCCTCCGGTCCATTTACCAAAAATATTGACCGAAGTCAACTTTATTAAATTTTCTAATACAAAATTATCATTTTAATAAGTTTTTCACATAAAGGCTTCCCGGCTACACGCCCGGGCTGTGCATGCAAATCGAGGTGATATAGAAGGAGGTTTTTACGACCTCGGAATGCAGAATTATCTAGAATATACGGGATGACCTTTTGGGTCATCACACCTCGTGCACAGTTTATTATTGTTGGTCCACGCCGTTCGACCCTCGGCATTGCTTGCGCATGATATTTATTGCGTATTTGCAGTGATTTTACCTGATTACTGGCATGGAAATTTTAAGTTCTCAACTGAAATGACAGAGATTTAAAGTTATTAAAATTTTGGAAGAAGTTGTTCTTTCCCGTTGATTAATTGTTATTTGATTAAATCATCTATGTTTGATTATTCGTTATTGAAATGAAGAAGATTTAAAGTGTTAAATGTAGAAGGGTTGATATTATTTATTCCTGATTTGCAATAAATTTCCTATGACATTCATGCTTAGTGTCTCACTTGATTATACTAATTGACCTCTAGCAAGTGTCAAATCGATCTCTCGTCACTACCTCTCTGAGGTTAGGCGGGATACTTACTGAGTACACGTTGTTTTTGTACTCATACTACACTTGTTGTGCATTTTTATTGTACAGGTACTTTCTTAGCGATGTGGCTGGTTTGGAGACTTAGGCGAGATGCATAATCCGGAGGCGATCCGCAACTGACAGAGTCTCCCTCATATTGTATTTATTTTCATTTTAAATTCCTTGTCAAATTTGTATTTCGGACAAGCTTTGTTGTATTTGTGAAATTCTTAGAATTTTCTCATGCACTTGTGACACCGGGTTCTGGGATGTGTTTGGGATATATTTTGATAAAATGAAATATTTAAAGCATCGTATTTACTTAACGGATTTTTGTTTAGTTATTACGTAATAAGTTAAAGTTAATGATTTTAAAAATATTAAAACAGGAATTTATTTCAACTAATTAATGATTGGCTTGCCTGACGGCGGTGTCCGGCGCCATCAAGACCTTAATAGATTTTGGGTCGTGACATCATGGTATCAGAGCTCTAGGCTCCCTTAGGTCTCACGAGTCATGAGCAAGTCTAGTAGAGTCTTGCGGAACGGTACGGAGACGTCTGTACTTATCTTCGAGAGGTTACAGGGCTGTTAGGAGTACTTCCCTTCTTGATTCTCGTCGTGCGATTTGATTCCTCTGTGGCTTATGCCTACGTTTCTTCCTACTCAATCTTACGCGTAGCGAAGCGCTTGCTATGAATCGGGAATTTGAGGAATTGAAATGGTGCTACGGATATGATGCGAGATGTTTTCCATGTGTAATTGGTTGGGGCTGTTGTTGTGGCCATAATGTGTTGTTTCAGCTCAGTAGTTGTGTTTCTGAGAGCTTTAAGGCTATGCTCAAATCGACCTCTCGTCACTACCTCTCTGAGGTTAGGCGGGATACTTACTGAGTACATGTTATTTTCGTACTCATACTACACTTGCTGTGCATTTTTATTGTACAGGTACTTTCATAGCGATGTGGCTGGTTTGGAGACTTAGGCGAGCTGAATAATCCGGAGGCGATCCGCAACTGACAGAGTCTCCCTCATATTGTATTTATTTTCATTTTAAATTCCTTGTCAAATTTGTATTTCGGACAAGCTTTGTTGTATTTGTGAAATTCTTATAATTTTCTCATGCACTTGTGACACCAGGTTTTGGGATGTGTTTGGGATATATTTTGATAAAATGAAATATTTAAAGCATTGTATTTACTTAACGGATTTTTTTTTAGTTATTACGTAATAAGTTAAAGTTAATGATTTTAACAATATTAAAACAGGAATTTATTTCAACTAATTAATGATTGGCTTGCCTGACGGCGGTGTCCGGCGCCATCAAGACCTTAATAGATTTTGGGTCGTGACATCATGGTATCATAGCTCTAGGTTCCCTTAGGTCTCACGAGTCATGAGCAAGTCTAGTAGAGTCTTACGGAACGGTACGGAGACGTCTGTACTTATCTTCGAGAGGTTACAGGGCTGTTAGGAGTACTTCCCTTCTTGATTCTCGTCGTGCGATTTGATTCCTCTATGGCTTATGCCTACGTTTCTTCCTACTCAATCTTATGCGTAGCGAAGCGCTTGCTATGAATCGGGAATTTGAGGAATTGAAATGGTGCTACGGATATGATGCGAGATGTTTTCCATGTGTAATTGGTTGGGGCTGTTGTTGTGGCCATAATGTGTTGTTTCAGCTCAGTAGTTGTGTTTCTGAGAGCCTTAAGGCTATGCTCAAATTGACCTCTCGTCACTACCTCTCTGAGGTTAGGCGGGATACTTACTGAGTACACGTTATTTTCGTACTCATACTACACTTGCTGTGCATTTTTATTGTACAGGTACTTTCATAGCGATGTGGCTGGTTTGGAGACTTAGGCGAGCTGAATCATCCGGAGCCGATCCGCAGCTGACAGAGTCTCCCCCATATTGTATTTATTTTCATTTAAATTCCTTGTCCAATTTGTATTTCGGACAAGCTTTGTTGTATTTGTGAAATTCTTAGAATTTGCTCATGCACTTGTGACACCGGGTCCTGGGATGTGTTTGGGATATATTTTGCTAAAATAAAATATTTAAACCATCGTATTTACTTAACGGATTTTTGTTTAGTTATTACCTAATAAGTTAAAGGTAGTGATTTCAAAAAAGTTAAAACAAGAATTTATTTCAACTAATTAATGATTGGCTTGCCAAACGGTGGTGTCCGGCACCATCACGACCTTAATAGATTTTGGGTCGTGACATTTGTTGACAAGACTCGATGTCCCTCCTGTACTATATGGCAAGTTTTGAGTTACGGACTGAGTTCCGATGGATTTATCTTGAGGAGATTATGATTACGAGATTTTATTGAGCAGTATTATTGAAAAAGTAATGGTTTCGAAATGATTACATTTGAATGACTTTTACATCGAAGGTATATTTGAAAAGCATTCGTCTTGCATAAAAAAATGATATTTGGAAGTCATTTATTGGGAAAACATCGTTGGAAATTTCATATTTTGAAAGAAACTATGTTTTTGGTATTTCACTCTATTAAATATACTTATGTATACATTTGGAGAAAATATGTTTTCAAAGGAGAGCCTTCTATACTAAAATGAGTATATTTTCAAAGTTCTTCATATGAACCGCTGTTTAAAGGTTTCCACCAGTTTATGGGTTTTAAGGGCTAAGGCCCGATGTGAACAAACAGACGTAGAGTTGAGTTATTGGTGTTCTCTATTACGTTATGTTCTCTTCCGGTATGGTTTGTTTTGCTTTCCATCTTTTGGTGTATTTTTATGATGCTTCGTTGGCTAATTTCTGTAATTTCCTTCTGCATTATATCGTCGTTGTTGTAAATTGTTTTGTGAAGCCTTAGGAAGATGTAGTGTTCGGTTATTTCTATATTCATGTCAGTTATTTTGTAGACCAGTGGTGCCTTGACTAGTCCTCGTCACTACTCAACCGAGGTTAGTCTTGATACTTAGTGGGCACTGCTGTGGTGTGCTCATACTACATTTTTGTGCATTTTTGTTTGCACAGATCCAGGTTTTTGTTGTTAGTAGCTGCGCGGATGATTGCCGAGGAGACTCAAGGGAACCTGTTGGTGCGTTCGCAGGCTTTGAATTCACCTTATGTTTCTATTCAACTGTTGTATTTATTCCCAAACAGTTGTAATCAGAAGTTGTAGAATATTCGTAGAGCTTATGGCTTGTATTACCGGTTTTTGGAAAAAATTGTAAATTCTGTCAAGATTCTATATCGAGACTATTAGTTTTCCTTTTATTATGGTATTTATTCTGTAACTGTTAGGCTTACCTAGCCCCTAAGACTAGGTGCCATCACGATACCCAACAGAGGGAAATTGGGTCGTGACAAGGTTGTATAAGATCTCTAGGTTCATAGTATTACAAGTCATAAGCGAGTTTAGTAGAGTGTTGTGGATCGGTATGTAGACGTCTGTACTTATCTTCGAGAGGCTGTGGACCTATTAGGACAATTTCACTTCCTTCATTCCTATCGTGCGAGTTTATTGATCTTGAAGTTTTAAATTATCGTTCCATTCTCTCACCGATGGTGAGGACCCGAACGGCGGTTCCTGATGATGTTACCCCGAAGCAAGTGTCGCAAGGGTCAGAGACAGGGGCCAACGAGGAGAACGTGCCGCAGTTAAGATGCCTACCAAAGCAGCCGTTGAGGAGTCGCTAGTAGTTCTAGTTGGGGGACAGGTACTGGGGGTGCCTGTTGCTACCCCGGACTTCAGGAGACCTAAGCGCAGTTTTGAGTACAATTGGTACATCGACTTAGGCAGGGTTGATTCTCGTGTACCAGTTGCTTCACAGATCAGGGGAGGAGTTCAGACTCCCACCGTCTACACTCCAGAGCAGCGAGATCACATTGGTTAGGTACCTGTTGTCATGACAGCACGACATCTGGTTTCAGTTCAGCCATGGTTAAGGTAGAAGTATCGGAGGAAGAATACCTTGGAATTGAGAGATACTAAAAGTACCACCCTTCTATATTTCAGTGGATTGGCGGCAGATAATGCCCAGAGTTTTCTGGAGGAGTGTCACTATATTATTCGTACTTCGGGTATTGGGGCGACTAGCGAGATTACTTTTGTCATGTCTCGGGTTCAGAGTAGTGGCTTGATTAGTTGTGGAGGCATATGAGTTGGGGTAGCCTGGCCGAGTCAGCTTCACTTGCGTGGATTCAGGTTTCAGAGATACTTTTGAGGGAGTTTGCACTCCAGATCCTCTGAGATGTACGACGCGTGGAGTTTGAGCAGTTGCGTCAAGGCGTTGTGTCACCAATGGAACAAGCCTTAGATTCAGTGAGTTGGACCGACATACACTTCGCTTGGTTGCTTCAGTTAGGAGATGAGTCCGTAGAGTCATTAGGGAGATTCAGGCATGATATTCGGTTTAGCGGGACTCGAGAGTTAGAGTAGGATGCCTCATTTTAGAAGGTAGTAGGGATCGCTCGCTGGTTAGAGGGAATGTGGGGCTGTGAGCGAGAGGACAGAAGAGATCAGGGAGAGAGTTTAGGGAGGCAATGAGGCCTCGTAGATCGGAGGAATCTACTGGTCTGTATTATGGAGGCAAGGTACGACACAGTAGAAGTTTTATGGGTCAACTAGTTCAGTTTGCATTACCAGCTTCGCATAGGGGTTTTCAGGTACTCATGGGTCTCAGAGGATTCGTATTGTATTTTTCCACAGCCACGTCGACACAGAGGTTGTTTTGAGCGTGGGGATGTTAGCCACAGGGTGAGATATTGTTCTAGGGTTCAGGTAGGTGTGTTATAGTAGGGTATTCAGGTGAGTGGAGGGCGACCAAGAGGGGGAGGCCCGACCCGTTGATGTGTTTCATATAGTAGGCTGGAGGCCGTTGTGCCAGGCATTATCACACATGTATGTTTTGATGTGTTACATAGGGGCACCAAATGTATTTCACTATAGTTCTTTTGGTCAGGACGAGTTTCCCTTATTTGTTGTTTCATTTATGAGTGAGTTTCATGTTTTGCACTCTATTTTGTGTTTGCTCCTGCGTGGATATTATATGAGTAGTAGCCCATGTCTATCGTTGTTTTATTCATTCTTGATAGTAGTGAAACCGACAGTGAGTCCCTGTTGTTCTTTGTGGTAACCTTTATGTGATTTTCCTAAATATTTTGCTTGCGAGTTGTGATTTGATACTCCATCGAGATGTGAGTTTAGTTAGCGTTATGATTTTATCAGCTGAGACGAACTAGTGGAGGAATTCAATTGGTGTGATATATTTTCGGTATGTGATTCAGAGTTGAGGATGAGGTCCTCGTAATATTTGTGATTCGATATGTTTAGACCGGGCTGAGTACCGTAGTGGAAATTTTATCAGGATTGTATCCTTGTGATTTGTTCATATGCTTTGCTTCTTCCTTGTTATATTTCTTTTGGTAAGTCGGTATTGATAGAGAGTTGTGCCTATGGACTTGTTTGATAGTTCCTTTATATGTTTCTATTTTCATATTCAGTCATTTCGTTATGTGTTTCTTTAGTTTAGTTTGCGGGATGTGTGCCTGGTGGTGTCAGTTGTGGTTGGTGACTCGGGTGTTTAATAATGAAGTCTTCGTGTTCATTGCATCATTATCAGTGTTATGGGGTTTGGAAACAGAGTTCTTTCAGATGTGGGGATAATTGCCAATGTCGAGTTGATTTCGGGAAGCTATTGTGGTAAAAAGTGTTATATGATCCTATGTGTGATGTACTATGTTGTGTGGTCGTTCCTTGTGGGTGTAGTCATGAGTTGATGCAGCTGATTGAGGCTAATGCTGGATATGGATTTAGAATCGGGTCTTTTGTATATGAGTAGAGGGTGAGAAGTAGAGGTATGAGGCTTATCGGTGGTGATGTGAAGGCTATATTGCGGTTGTGATTGTTTCATCGGGCTTATGTGGGTTGGGGGTGATGTGGGATCACCCGTGACTATGTGTTGGAAGTATACCATCAGTGATTGGATGACTTCAAGGTGAATCTTGGCACGTTCGAGGACGAACGTTTGTTTAAGAGGGGGAGATTGTGATGACCCAAAAGGTCATCCCGTATATTTCTAGCTAATTCTATGTTCCGAGATCGTGAAAACCTCCTTCTATCTCACCTCGATTTGCGTGCACAGCCCGGGCGTGTAGCCAGGAAGCCTTTATGTGAAAAACTGATAAAAATGATAATTTTATATTAGAAATTTGAATAAAGTTGACTTCGGTCAATGTTTTTGGTAAACGGGCCCGGACCCGTGATTTGATGGTCCCCGAGGGTCCGTAGGAAAATATGGGACTTGGGCGTATGCCCGGAATCGAATTCCGAGGTCCCAAGTCCGAGAAATGAATTTTTAAAAGAAATTATTTTCTGAAAATAAAAGAGGTTTTTTGAAAATGGAATTATATGTGAAACCTGTGGTATCGGGCTCGTATTATGGTTCCGGAGCCCGATACAGGTTCGACATATTTGTGCCATATCTATGAAGTTTGGTAAGAAACGGACTTCATTAGATGTGATTCGGACCGTAAATGCAAAATTTAATGTTTAAAAAAGTTTTGAGGAATTTCATTGATTTTTGGTTTAATTCATCGTTTTAGTGTTGTTTTATGCGGTTTGAAACCTCGAGAAAGTCCGTGTTAGGTTATAAGACTTGTTCGTGCATTTAGATGGGGTCCCGGGGGCCTCGTGTGTGTTTCGGATGGGTGTCGGGTCCATTTTCCTTATTTTTGAACATCTGAAATTTTCCTTCTGGTTTCCTTCTATGCGATCACATAGGAGTAGTCGCGATCAGATAGTGTCTCTTTGGGCAGCCCAGTTTTTCTTAATCGCGATCGCATAGTCTACTTCGCGATCGCACAGCTTGTAGACTTCACTCTACGCGATTTCATACACACGTTCGCGATCGCGGAAGTATATTTTCCTCTTTGCGAATCGCATCTTCACAATCGCGATCGCACAATGCTATTTTGGTAGTGGCCATTTCTTCTTCTATGCGATCAAAATAATTGGACCGCGATCGCATTGAACAAAAATGTACCTAGGCAGTTTTTTCCTTTCCTCTTTGCCATTCGCAAACCATATTTCGTGATCGCGATTCATTACACGCCTAGGCAGAATATAAGTTTACCAAAAAATCGGGGTTTCACCATTTTTTACATATTTTGACTTCTAGAACTCGGTTTTGGGCGATTCTTTGAGGGTTTTTCACACAAATCTAATGGCTAAGTGTTCTTTCACTATAATTAATTGTATTTCATGAATTATTTCTTATTTTTATCATTTAATTTGTGTTTTGGGTTGAGGGAATTGTGGGTTTTGAAAGAAAACTTCTAAAATGTAAAATCATGATTTGAAAGACCAAATGTTATCGGAATTGGATAAATTTAGTTTGGGTGAACTCGTATCGGAATGGGTAATCGGAATTTACAAAATTTGTCGGGTTTCGAGGTGCGGTCCCAGGGGTCGACTTTTGGGTCGATAATTTTGTAAAGATTGAAACTTTATTATTCGGAATAGTTCCTTATACGTTTATTGTGTATTTTGAAGTTGTTTTAGTGGATTTTGAGCCGTCCGGAGGTCTTTTAGTCCGAGAAGTCCATTTTTGAGTACCGGGTTATCGTCTTTCAAGTAAGTATCTTGCCTAACCTTGTGTGGGGGAAACTAACCCTTAGTATTGAGTCTTCTTTGTTGATTGTAGTCCGTGTACGCGTGGTGACGAGTGCGTAATCGGACTTATTTGCTAGTAGATTGGCCTTTAGGGATTTATAGGTTCTTATGTTACATGTGTATGAATTGAAATTGTTACATTTGAATACTTGGTTGTTAATCTCATCCTTTCCTGCTTAAATTAGAATTACTTGCTTTTGGACTCCTTCGTTGGCTATTTGATCTTAATTGACTTAACTGAATATTTACTGCTCTTATATTCATGCTATATTTGCTTCCTAAAACTGCCAAATTGACTATATCAGTGTTATCTAGTTTATTAGCCGTTTAGCCGTAGTTAGAGCATCCGTTCGTTGGTGTCAAGCATTCCCCTGAGTCTTACATTATGATTTATATGATTTTTCTCCTTATGTGCTACTTGGATCTAGTTGATAAACATTTATGTTGTTGATGTTTTCCTTGTTGTTGCCTATTACGGGGCCTTTGTTTAAGCTAAGTTTATTCCGTAAAGTCATATGTTTAGGCGAGATTGGTTATAGCTGTTTCCCTTGCCGGGGTGATGTTGTTTTCATTGTTGACTTCCTTGCGGGGATGGTATGGTTTCTATTATTGTTTATGCTTTTAATATATTGTGCACATTGCTGACTCCCTTGCCGGGATGTTATGATTTATGGTTCTCATTGTTGATTTTCCTTGTCAAATTCATGTTTATGTTATTTTAGCACGAGGGGACATTCCGTGCCATGTTTATGTCATTTTAGCACGAGGGGACATTTCGTGCCATGTTTATGATATTTTAGCACGAGGGGACATGCCGTACCGTTTCTATTTATTTATTGTGAGGATGAGAGTAAAAGCACGAAGGGTGATGTCGTGCACTTGTCTTTGCATTATTATTTCCATTGTTCCTGTTTGATATTTACTGCACTTGTTTAAGAGTTAATATTCCGTTGTTTTAATTTGGATATTCATACTGATCTCTTACTACATTTATTGACAAGACTCGATGTCCCTCCTGTACTGTATGGCAAGTTTGAGTTACGGACTGAGTTCCGATGGATTTATCTTGAGGAGATTATGATTACGAGATTTTATTGAAAAGTATTATTGAAAAAGTAATGGTTTCGAAATGATTACATTTGAATGACTTTTACATCGAAGGTATATTTGAAAAGCATTCGTCTGGCATAAAAAAATGATATTTGGAAGTCATTTATTGGGAAAACATCGTTGGAAATTTTGTATTTTGAAAGAAACTATATTTTTGGTATTTCACTCTATTAAATATACTTATATATATATTTGGAGAAAATATGTTTTCAAAGGAGAGTCTTCTATACTAAAATGAGTATTTGCAAAGTTTTTCATATGAACCGTTGTTTAAAGGTTTCCACCAGTTTATGGGTTTTAAGGGCTAAGGCCCGATGTGAACAAACATACGTAGAGTTGATTTATTGGTGTTCTCTATTACGTTGTGTTCACTTCCGGTATGGTTTGTTTTGCTGTCCATCTTTCGGTGTATTTTTATGATGCTTCGTTGGCTAATTTCTGTAATTTCCTTCCGCATTATATCGTCGTTGTTGTAAATTATTTCGTGAAGCCTTAGAAAGATGTAGTGTTCGGTTATTTCTATATTCATGTCAGTTATTTTGTAGACTAGTGGTTTCTTGACTAGTCCTCGTCACTACTCCACCGAGGTTAGTCTTGATACTTACTGGGCACCGCTGTGGTATGCTCATACTACACTTCTGTGCATTTTTGTTTGCACAGATCCAGGTTTTGGTTGTTAGTAGCTGCACGACACTCAAGGTAACCTGTTGTTGCGTTCGCAGGCTTTGAAGTCACCTTCTGTTTCTATTCAACTGTTATACTTATTCCCAAACAGTTGTACTCTGAAGTTATAGAAGATTCGTAGAGCTTATGACTTGTATTACCGGTTTTTGAAAAAAATTGTAAATTCTATCAAGATTCTATATCAAGACTATTAGTTTTCCTTTTATTATGGTTGTTATTCTGTAACTGTTAGGCTTACCTAGTCCCTAAGACTAGGTGCCATCACGATACCCAACGGAGGGAAGTTTGGGTCGTGACAGTAAGAGAATAATAGTGTTAGAATACTGTGATGACCCAAAAGGTCATCCCGTATTTTTCTAGCTAATTCTATGTTCCGAGGTCGTGAAAACTTCCTTCTATTTCCCCTTGATTTGCGTGCACATCCCGGGCGTGTAGCCGGGAAGCCTTTATGTGAAAAACTGATAATTTTGTATTAGAAATTTGAATAAAGTTGATTTCGGTCAACGTTTTTGGTAAACAGACCCGGACCCGTGATTTGACGATCCCGGAGGGTCCGTAGGAAAATTTATGACTTGGGCGTATGCCCGGAATCGAATTCCGAGGTCCCAAGTCTGAGAAATGAATTTTTAAAGAAAATTATTTTTTGAAAAATGTAAAGGTTTTTGAAAATGAAATGTTATGTGAAAACTGTGGTATCGGGCCCGTATCTTGGTTCCGGAGCCCGGAATAGGTGCAATATGTTTTATCTGTGGGATTTAGAAATAAACAGACTCCGTTTGGCGTGATTCAGACCTTAAATGCCGAAATTGATGTTTAAAGAAGTTTTGAGAAGTTTTATTGATTTTGAGGTTTAATTCGATGTTTATGATGTTATTTTGGTGATTTGATTACTCGAATAAGTCCGTAGGATGTTTTTGAGATTGTGTGTATATTTGATTTCGAGCCCCGAGGGCTCGGGTGTGTTTCGGATAGGGTTCGGGTCCATTTCCTCTCATTTTACTCTGTTGATCTGCTATCTAGTGTTCTCTTCTATGTGATCGCATAGACTCATCCGCGATCGCATAGAGTAAAATAGACCAGCCCACTTTTTCCTTCAATGTGATTGCAACTCATGTTTCGCGATCGCATAGTGCATTGTTTGGCAACAGAAATTTCCTTCTCTGCGATCGCACAGTGGTCCTCGCGAACGCACTGTGCAAATCCTTGGTAGTGGCTCTTTCCCTTATATGCGATCGCATACTTAGCTTCGTGATCGCATACTTAGCTTCACGATCTCATAGCACCTTTTGGCCAGTAGTATTTTTTCTCCTATGTGATCGCATCTCTTTGTCTGCGATCGCATCTCTATGTCCGCGATCGCAGTGTACAAATAATTGGACAGACATATTAAATGATATAATTTGATGGGTTTTTCACACAATTCGAATGGGTAAGTTTTCTTCAACTATAATTAAACATATTCCATTAATTATTTCTTGTTTTTATCATATAATTTGTGATTTGAGTTGGAAAAATTGTGGGTTTTGAAAGAAAATTCCTAAATTGAAAAATCATGATTTAAGGGACCAAATGGTATCGGAATTTGATAGATTTAGTATGGATGAACTCGTATCGGAATGGGTAATCGGAAATTGTAAAATTTGTCGGGTTCCGAGGTGCGGGCCCGGGGGTCGTCTTTTGGGTCAATTTCTTATAAATTTGCAAAGATTGAAACTTTATTATTCGGAATCGTTCCTTATACATTTTATGTGTATTTTGAAGTTATTTTAGTTGATTTTGAGCCGTTCGGAGGCCTTCCCGCCTGAGAAGTCTATTTTTGAGTACCGGGGTTGTCGTCTTTGAGGTAAGTATCTTGCCTAACCGTGTGAGAGGGAACTACCCCTTAGGGTTGAGTCTTCTATGTTGATTGTAGCCCGCGTACACGAGGTGACGAGTGCGTACTCGGGATTATTTGTAAATAGATTGCCCTTTAGGAATTTTTAGGTCCTTATGTTCCCGCGTATGAATTGAAATTGTTATATTTGAATTCCTGATTTCTAGTTTCATCTCTCCCTGCTCAAATTAGAAGTACTTGCCTAGCATTCCTTGTTTCTTATAAGATCTTAATTGACTTAAATGAAGACTTTGTTTTTCCTACCGTTATACTACATCTTTCTTCATACGCTGCCTATGTGACTAAAACTAGTATAATCTCTCCCTATAAATGTCTAACAAGTAATTGGAATATCTATACGTTGGTCAAGCATGCCCGTGAGTCGTACATTGAGATTTAATTGATTTTCCTCTTAAGTACTACTTAGCTTTAATTGATGACCGCCCATGTTGATGGTATTCTTTGATGCTGCCTATTTATTGAGCCTTTGTTCAAACTGAGTTTATTCGGTGAAGCTAATTGTCTAAGTGAGATTGGTTATAGTTGATTCCCTTGCCGGGATGATTTGGTTTCTTGGTTGCGAACTTGAATATATAGAATCGTTGCTATATTTGTCTTGTTTTTCCATCGTTATGTTGTTTTCTCTTTGTGCTTGGCATTCCTTTCAGTGGCTACTTCTTATGAGTGAGTTTTTACCATTTTTGTGATTTAAGTCTTTGTATTGATTTTCTCCTCGCACTTTGCATTCGATCTTGTTTGTTTTTGCGCCGGTTGTGGCAATATATGTTGTTTTTGTCGCATTCTGGTTGTTTTCCTGAGTGTCTGAATTGTATATTTAAATTGGGACTACGAACAGAGATCCGGGAGCTTTCCCCCTGTACTGCATCGCATATTTAAATTGGGACTACGGACGAGATTTCGGGAGCTTCCCCCCTGTACTGCATTGCATGACAAATTCTGAGTTGCGGACTGTGTTCCGATGGTTTTACCATTGAGGAGATTTGGATCGAAAGATATATATATATATATATATATATATTGAAAAGTATAGCTGAAAAGCAATTATCTTCGGGAAAAATTATGTCTGACTATTTCGAAAGTATATCTGAAAAGTATTTGTCTTGCAGAAAAATGATATTTGAAAGAGCAGTATTTGGGAAAGTACATTTGAGGACCACGTATTTTGAAGAGACTATGTTTTAAAGATTTCTCTTTATAAAAATATATAAATATACATTCAGAGAAAGTATGTTTCAAAGACGAAATTTCTCAATTTCGAAATAATTATATATTTAAAGCTTTCAAAATAAACTCACGATTTAAAGGTTTCACTCGATAGTTTGACCAGTTTTATTAAGTTTATTGGCTAGGCCTGTCGTGAATAAATTGATGTAGTGCTGAGTTGCTAGTGCTTTTATTGGGTTGTGATTCCCGCCATTTGGATTGCATTCTTTCCATTCTCTTTGCTTATTTCTATTATGTTGTCCGTTGATCGTAATTATTGAATTTTTTTCAGTATTGTTCGATCGTATCGTTAATAAAATTGAAAAATCTTTAGATAGATATTATGTTTCGGTCATTTATACATATGCCTTTTTACTTATTAGACCGGTGGTGTCTTGACTAGTCCTAGTCACTACTTCACCGAGGTTAGTCTTGATATTTACTGGGCACCGCTGTGGTGTGCTCATACTACACTTCTGCACATTTTTGTGTGCAGATCCAGGTTATTGTTGTTAGTAGTTGCGCATATCATTGCTGAGGAGACTCAAGGTAACCTGTTGTTGCGTTCGCAGGCTTCGGAGTCACCTTCCTGTTCTATTTCTATTCAACTGTACGTACTTATTCCTAGACATTTGTATTTAGATTTGATAGAAAGATTTCGTAGAGCTTATGACTTGTATTTACCGGGTTTTGGGAAATTGTAAACTCTGTCAAGATGTCTATATCGAGACTGTTATGATTCCTTTATTATTGTTGTCGTTCAGTGAAATTTTAGGCTTACCTAGTCCCTAAGACTAGGTGCCATCACGATACCCAACGGAGAGAAATTTGGGTCGTGACAAATACATTAAATTTTAAGCATAAAAAATTATATTTATTGGTGATTATTAATAGGGTCATAAGCAAGACATTAAGTCAATTTGCTAATAAAAGATCACACTACAGTATAACAATATTAAGTAATAAATAATGCAATAATCATAGGCAAAGAACAAAAGGAGAAAATATTTATGTCTAAAAATATAGAAGGATAAGAATTATTTTAACTTGAAATGAAAAATAAAACGGTAGCAAGAATTTTACTAAAATAATGACTTATTATGCTCAAACAAGATAGATCACATCGTTATATGTTTAATATTCTTTAATATTATCCGTGAAATAAAATACAATGTACAAAAATCAAGGGGTTAAGATTATTACGGTACATAAAAAAAAAGATAACATGTTATCCACTATGAGATCTGAAAAATAATTTTATGTCCTGCTTCTTAATTAATATCTACTAGTTATATATAATTTCTATATATAAGGTTTAATTTTAAAGTTATTTGCCCATAGTTCAAATAATTCAAATCATAATTTGACATTGTTTACGTTCGAGCATCGCGCGAGTACAAATACTAGTTTTATTTAAAGTAATAATACAATACAATAGATAAGAACCGTCTAAACAAGCTGGCGAGTTATTCTTTTTGAAAAATTGGCTTCCTATAACCACACATAACAAGAATTGACAATTTTTTAGCCTTAAATTAGGTTTGGCAAAGATAGCCCCAAACAATTGGCATTATATAGCCAAATCCTTAAAAAACTACTCTCTTATATATTCTCTCTAAAAAAAACTACTAGCTTATTTTGGCTTCCTTCCCCATTTCTCTCCTTGTATTTTTTCTTCTATCCCTTCTCTTTCGCTATCATAGTTTAGCAAAAATTATTGTAAATTATACAAAAAACATCAGTGGGATGAAAAGGTAAGGTTGATCTCATATAAAAGAAAATCAAAATCAAAAACTCAGAGAGAAAAACTATATTTCAACTTTGTTTTTCTTCTCTCTTCTTTTTTAGGTTGGATTGAACGGGTGGATATGATTGAAATTGGTTGAAAATACCTAAACGTGGCTTTATACAAAATTTGAGCAAGATTAGAAGTGATTTAGACTGGTTTCAGGTAAAAAATCAGACCTAAAAATCCAACTACGACATGTGTATATCACGTCGTATATCTTGTACATCAGTGTATATCACAGATGGGGTTTTAAGGACGTTTGTGTATATCAGTTTGTATATCCTGTATACAACACAATTTATTTTATGGATGCCCATGTATATCACATTTTATATCATATATATAACACAAATTTTCATGGATATACACAGATACACATGATATACATGGGATACAATAGGGAGTTGTCTTGAACTTGAGTTTTTAATCTGAAATGTGTTATATAAAGAAGGAAAATAAAATTTTAATATATTTTGTCAATATAAACATTATTAATATGTTATACACGATGATATAAAAATAATATAATTATTAATGTGTTATATATATTTGGATATACAGATAAAAAACAAGAAAAATAATTTAAAAATATTAGGAAGTTTTTTCGGATACTACTGAAGAAAATGAAACCTAATTTCTAGGATGATGGTTGCTATGATAGAAGAGAGAGAGAGAGAGAGAGAGAGAGAGAGAGAGAGAGAGGATTTTAAATATTTTTGCTATTTTTAAGGAAAATAATTTTGATGGGGCTTATTTTTACAATAGTGGTTGAACCACTAGAAGAGATAGAATAACTTTAGGCTACCATATGCCAAATCCTCAAACGTTAGCTTTTTTATGCCAATTATTGGACCTAGTTGTCATGCCATGCCAAATCCCCATTCTTTTTCCCTCTCAAAATTTTTGTATGTCAAATGTTAAAAGACCAAATGAATCCTGGACACTAGTGGGGTAGCCCTTATGTGCTCTGGCCCAAGCCCAAGAGTGAAAATATCCATATTGGTTATTAAAATAAAATTACTCTCCAATTAAAACATGTAGTCTAAGGGGTCGTTTGGTTCGTATATAATTTTTGTGGGTGCGATTCTTTCAGCTCAATCTGTGTGAGTTTGATTCCCTGTTGTTGTTAGATTGCAGTGTTTTCTTAGCATGTCAATGGGATCATATCATGTTCGAATAAGACATATATATATATATATATATATATATATATATAAAGGTAATGGTAATAATAAAAGTAAAATAAGTAATAAAGGTAAAAAGTAAAAATATATGCGGTAAAAGTTTTTAGTTAATTTTTTGTAGTAAAAATATTTTGTATTAAAGTCTTATGTTGTAAAATCCTACTCGGTACTCTCCCTCTCTTAATATGTAGACATGGTGTTACATTCTTACCAACATTATGAACTGAAAATTACCCCTTCTATACTTTTTTTTTAGTTACTGTGTTCATCTCTTCTTCCCAATTTTTTAAACAAACAAATCTTTTCCCAACACTTTTTCCTTTAACGTCATCCTAGCCACGAATAAACGTATATACCCATTTTAATCACCTTTGTGATAATTTGTTGGGCTTAGCTTAACCGGTTTCTCCTAAGAATTTATAGGTTAATCCATCAAAATTGTTAAGAAGACGGAAAGAGGACCATATACTAAAAGTTATTTTTAGTTCTTTACAAACTAAGGGCATATTTACAAACTAAGGGCGTACATATATAAGAACATATTTACATAAAGCGGTAAAACAGGGGTAATATCCAGAAACATAATTTAGATAAAAACAGTAACTTACATGTTTACAGGAGAGGAATTTCCCTTTTGGGAAACCCGAAAACTTTACTGAATTTGAGAATTAAAAACTTGCACACTGAAACATACGAATTTATTTATTTTACAAGCTTGAGATATGAACTACTAAGACATATATAATATTATACATGTGGTATAATACAAGATTTTTTGAGTGGTGGTTGATGAAAGGAAGAAGGGGTATTGGAGCTTTTTCTAAAGAGAGGGCTTGTTGATGTTGTTGTGTGTTTCTTCTTCATTCTTGCTTTATATATCCAAGTCTTGAAGCGGATTTTTGAACGGATTTCAAGCATCTCCAAAAACCTTTCTTTTCTAGCCTTGTCAGGTACTTAACTGGGCCCCATCACATGGCTTGAGCAGAGATTCCTTTTTATTTGTCACGACCCAAATCCTAACCTAGGTCGCGATGACGCCCAACGCTGATGTTACACAAGCCAACACAATTAGTCCAGTGAGTTCCATTTAATTGTATAAAACTTTATTAACAATACTTGAGTTTTTGTCACAAGCATGAGAAAATAATAAATATTAAAGGCAAATTTAATTGCAATTATCAAGAAGTTAAATTTAAATAGTTACATTTTCAAAAGAATAGTCCACCAATGTATGTGCCAGGAACTGGTGTCACAAGTATACAAGCATCTAGTAGAAGGAATCAATAGAAGACATCTATCCTACTGTCTGTGAGAATATAGACAAAATAACAAACAAAGAAAGACCCCAATGTGCTGATGAACGGCATCAAGAGAAGCAACTCACTGTGGAATCTCTGATCTCGTGAAATCAAGAACGTGCCCTGGACTGATAACCAGATGCACATGCCTCAGAACCTGTACAATTAAGTACAAAACCGTAGCATGAGTACGTAAACATTATGTACCCAGTAAGTATCCAGTCTAATCTCGAAGAAGTAGTGACGAGAGGTCGACTTGACACTTACTAGGGCTAAAATAATTTATTTAAATATAAGGCAAGCATGAATATCAAAGATGAATAACAATAAATACAAGAAAATGACAAGTTTTTCCACAAGTACATTTATGTGTCAATTCCTATCAAACATGTTACTAATTTATTCTCCAGGGCCTTTTAATGGTTTAACAATCACAAGAAAACACCAAGGAAATAACAAGCACATAATATGCCGAGGACGTACGGCCCGATTCAACAAAAAAATAAATGTGCACTGCCAAAGGGTCGAACGACGCGAATCATAGATGCATTTATTAATCTGCCGAGGCGAACGACCCGCTCCCATGAGAGTAGTGTAAGAAATCACCCCTGCTCGCGAAATATATTTGCGAAGCGGTTTCACATAAACATAACACATTCTCCTCAATCCATTTATCAAATTAATGATTTACTTGAAACCTTTAAATTCTTACGATATTGATATAAACTTTCACTCAATGATGATAGCGCATGTTAATCAATTAACAATGTTCACAAGGCATGGTGTAAACATAAGCTACCTGGACGTAGCAAGAATAGTCACTACGCACGGACCCTTGTCACCTAGTACATACGTAATCCCCCACAATTATTCACATGATCAATTATTTCACCTAGGGGGAAGGTTCTCTCTTACGAGGTTAGAAAGGAGACTTACCTCGTATCAAACCTACTTCCCGATTCAAGAATACGCATCTCCAAATTCGTCGCCCAACAACTCGAAACTAGTCAAACATTACATAAATTAATCAATCCATTCTCATAAGTTCACAAATTTCCTATTTAGATGGTTACCCAACCTAGTTTGCAAGATTCCTAAAATTCACCCCGGGCCCACATGCTCGGATTCAAGGAATTTTTAAGGGAAGTTGTTACCCATAACCTAAGGATCAATAATATATGATTTTTTTACTAGATTCCATAACAAATTTCGTGGTTAAATCCTATTTTTATCAAAACCCTAGGTTTTACTCTAAACCCATAATTTTCACTAATCTTTCTGCGTTAATCTACCCAAAAACTAAGTAATAAACTCAAATTAAGTAGGAAATACATTACCTCAAGGTGCTAAGTCGAAATCTCTGCTTTGGGATCTCCTATATCGCCCAAGGTTGTAATAAATGCCTTCAAATATGCCTAAGTCTCAACTTTAAAACGACCTCACTGCCTCCAGTGCATTTGCACCTGCGGCGAGTGGACCGCACCTGCGGTCTCGCTTATGTGGACCAACGTACGCATCTACGAAAGATCGGGGGGG
>MDKI01155113.1:0-12328 GCA_005239505.1 Nicotiana paniculata | reverse complement strand
TTAGATGATGCTCTTTGGGCTTATCGGACCGCCTACAAGACCCCAATTGGGATGTCCCCATATTTCTTGGTCTTTGGAAAAGCATTCCACCTTCCGGTGGAATTGGAGCACAAAACTATGTGGGTCTTGAAAAAGTTGAACTTGGAATGGGATGTAGCTGCAAATCTTAGAGTGGAGCAATTGAATGAGTTGGATGAGTTTAGATTCCATGTGTACTCCAGTTCGTCCTTGTATAAGGACAAAATGAAGTAACTACATGACAAATATGATCTTCGAAAATAGTTCAAAGTTGGTGACTCGGTCTTATTGTTCAATTCTCGGTTGAGGTTATTTCCCGGGAAGCTAAAGTCTAAGTGGAGTGGCCCTTTTGAAGTGGTATTTGTTACTCCATTTGGGGCTCTTGACCTCAAGAACAAAAGTGGTGAAGTATTCAGAGTGAATGTTCACCAGGTAAAACACTATCTTGGCAAATTTGATGACAGCCATGTGGTGGCATTTCTTCATCTCCAATGATCCCGGTAAAATGTGTCGTGCCGCGACGTTAAATCAGGCGCTTCTTGGGAGGCAACCCATGTGTCTTTACTTTCATTTTCTTTGTTTTTCTTGGTAAAATAGGTTTCACTTTTACACTAACTGGTTTTGGATGTGCAGGATGATTTTCACACAGTAATTTGGCTGAGAACAGAATCAGAAGCTCACTGGAAATTGACTTCACGGCCGCGGTCGACTTTTCGCGGTCCGCGAAGTCAATATAATGCAAACACAGTGCTCTGGAAATGGACTTCGCGGTTGCGGTCGACTTTTCACGGTCCGCTAAGCCCTTCTACCTTGTGAGCCTGGTGCCATTGAATGACCGCGGTACCGCGGTCAATTTTTCACGGTCCGCGATAGGTAAGTGAGGTGGTCCCCATCACTATCTATAAATAGGATTCTAGGGTTTCATTTCACACTTTCACTGTAGTTAAGCCTAATCCACTTTCGACTGTGTCACACTTTTGCATCCTCTGAAACTCATTGCTTGCATCCATACTTTCATCCAAACATCTATTAAGTGTATTTATGCTTCATTAACTTCTTAATTTCTTTATTTTCTTTAGTTTTCATTTTCTTTTTCATTATCATTTTCTCTTTCTAGGCTTGTAAATGTTAGGGTTAGCCCAAATAGGTTCATAATAGTCCTTTGGAATTCAATTCCACTGATTACTTATATAGGACTTCACTCAATGAACACTTTAGCGTAGAAAATGCAAATTCTGGGAACCCTAGGTAAATAGCCATTTTTGCGGTCCGCGGTCCATTTTTCCCGGACCGCAGTGCTTCATTTTGCTTAAGTTTGATTAGAACTTTGTGGCCGCGGTCGACTTTTCGCGGTCCGTGAAGTCAGTCCAATGTGTCCTTCTCAAACCATGATTAGACTTTCGCGGTCGTGGTCGACTTTTCAAATCAGTCCAGTGTGTCTTGCTCAAAGCATGATTAGACTTTCGCGGCCGCGGTCGACTTTTTGCGGTCCGCGAAGTCTGTACAGTGTGTCTTGCCTCATTCCAGTATGCTTAAACTTCAGTGACTATTCAAGTATCTGCACATCAATGTTCAGGAAACTAACCATGTTCACTTATGTGTACTTTTCAGGAAATGGTACTATCTCGTGGAGGAGGTCGCAAAAAAACGGGTAGAGGAGAAAGTCAAAGGGGGAGAGGACCGGGGGCACCAAGGAAACCTTCAAAGTTTACATTGCCTCAGTCATCACGACGGCCCAGTCGGGTTACAGACTCTCCTCCTTCACCATCAGGAAGTAAATATTCTCCGTCAGAGGAGGCCTTATCACAGTCATCCCCAATGGACCCGGTCTCATCTCTCCCGGCCCCAGCACGAGCAGTGTCTCCAGCCAAATCCGCCTCCAGTGAACACTCATATTCTACTTCCCCTACAGCTTCCTTATCTGGGGAGAATTCAAGTGACAGCAAAGGGGATGCGCAGGTGGTTGAAGAGGTAGAGCGCACTAGGAACCCGGATGTGTGGAAGGATCATTTTGTAAGTGACAAGGCCTTCCACAGATTCAGGGAGTTGTGGACCGCACGATCTCTTATCCCGGAGTGCACCTTCTCAATGAAAGATTTATCCACAAACAACCCCAATGTGAGGCAGCAATTCCGAGACAGGAAAGGATGGTCCTATTTTACTGAGCATCTTTTGGAGGCCAATGAGCATATAGTGAAGGAGTTCTACACCCATTGGATTTTTCTGGAAAAGGACTCAAAGGCATCCAAAGTTCGCAATCTCACTGTGCCTTTTGA
The DNA here is from genome assembly GCA_005239505.1 of Nicotiana paniculata. Taxonomy (NCBI): domain Eukaryota; kingdom Viridiplantae; phylum Streptophyta; class Magnoliopsida; order Solanales; family Solanaceae; genus Nicotiana; species Nicotiana paniculata. Next base: position 10,034 of record MDKI01155113.1, on the reverse strand, counting down.
CGGACCTTCACTAAATGACTATTTGGAGATGGATGATGTGGATGATTCATTATACTGGGAAAAACTTGCCGAAAAGGATGCTACGAGAAATTGGTTGGCTTTGCACTTGGCCAAGCCCAGGGATACCCCGGAGTGGTTAACGGCTGGAAAGACTATCACCAGGAGGACCCTGAACTTCGAAGCTAAAGGATGGGAGTCTTTTGTATGTAGCAGGCTAGACCTGACTCATCATGACCAAACCCTCCCTCTCAGTAGGGTTGTATTAGTAGTTTCTATCATGGATGGATACCCCATCAATGTAGGGAATGTGATGTCCGAGGTCATTAGCCGAGTGGTCAGCACAGATGATACTTCTTACTTTTATCCTCATTACCTGACCATGTATTGTGAAGACCAGGAAGTGACTATGAAGCGCTTTGACACCAAAGTCAAGCCCAAAGCACCTTTCTCCTAGTATGACTTGAAAGATGAGGATAATCCCAAAAAGAAGTCAAAGGGAAAGTCGGTTGCCTCACTAGCCAGTTTGAAGAGCCAGTGGTGGTGGCGGAACCCTCACTGCCCCAGCCTTCCGTTCCAAAGGATGATCCAGGCCCATCTTCCTGCACAGCTACTGACATCCCCTCCACCAGAGCCTATCCCATGACTGCTCAACGGCTGAACATGACTCTCACTAGCCTCACCAACTGGATGCAGTCAACTACTACAAAGTTGACTGCAATTTCTACAGCCGTGGCAGCCCCAGTTACTCCTCCCCCACCACAGGTCCCGCAGTCCATTGTGGACACTCTTAAAGAAATTTTGGACACTCAAAATAAAATCCTGGACGCAGTGGGTGCACATGAGAGTGCATTGGAAAAGCTAGCCAAAGAAACAAAGAAGTTGAGGAAGACTAGGGTGTCAAAGGAGGAGGTGTCGAAGCTGAGAAAGGAGGTCGACAAGCTATCAGGCAGTCAGATTCCTTTGGAGATGCTCCTAGCCGACCCCACAGAGCCCCAGCTCGAGCAACATCCATTGCCTCAGTCAGTGCAGGAGGAGGAGCCGGTGAGGCCACTGAAGAAGAGGAAGGTCATGCCCCGTGCCCAGAACATCAGGCTTATACTGGCAGACCCCCCCACAGAGCATACTCAGACTCAGAGCCAGGAGGCTCAGCCCACCAGAGCTCCATCACAGGCTATACCAGATCCAGCTCCTACATGTTCCCCATCTCAGGCAGTTCCTTCCTTATCTCAGGCAGTTCCTACCCCATCTCAGACAGAGCACCAGGGACCACAGCAGACCGAGGGCCAATAGGCAGTTTTCTTTACTCTCTCTCTCCCATATTTTGCGCACTATTTTTGCTTTATAGGATTGAGTACAATGCTTTCTTTTAGTCGGGGGAGTGGCCCTACATGCATTTTATTTTGGTTACATCGGATTGTATAATGAAAAAAACTTTTTGTTTCTCTTTTTTTACGTTATTTTTTTTTGGTATGTATAAGATAACTATCCATTGTAAATATCCATCCCTTATGTATAGTCATCTAATTCCCCTATTGTACATATTCATTCCATCCCACGCACTTTACATCATTTTACGCATTTCTTTTCTACTTTATAGCTTCTTACTTTTCTTTCATAGCTTCTTGTTTGGTTTTATCGTGAGCAATAAGCCTTTGGTTTTCTTAACGCCACGGGTCTTTCAAAAGGTGGAACTTGTGTGAACTGGGTGGATCTTCCCGGATGGACGGTGTGACAACCTTCTTAAGGGTTTGAGTCTGTTTTTCCTTTTCTTGTTGTTTTGTTTTTCAATAACGGTGCCTCAAGCAAAGCTTCACTTGGGCCTAACACAGTTGTTTTTGATCCCATGGTCAAAGACAAACCATTGTGTTGAGGATGGTGATAGTGATGATCATGAGACTCTTGTGCTGGCCGATAATCATCGGGTGGTTCTTCGAGACCATTTTTGTTACTCAAAGCACGACTAAGGTCGTTGTGGGCCCTTGACTCGGTTTCTGTAACAATCCTTTCGCTGTAAGTGGTGAGAAATTCGTAATTACAAGTCCAAGTTCCGTGCCACTAGTCTAGAACTTGCCCCGAGTGTTGTCTAGGCAAAATTCTAGGTGTAATTTGACTTGAGAAGTGACTATAGGCTTTCCTTGGCTTGAAAAAAGAATTGAATACTTCCATGACCTTCCAAGAGAAATATTCCCTAGTCAACCCTTTTGAGCCTTAAGCCTTTTCTTTGTACCCAAGTTACAAGCCTTTAACCATTCTTTTACCCTCTCTTGGCACCCGGTCTTTCTTTGGAGCTAGGAAAAAAGCATAAGTTTGGGGGAGAGACGAGAGATGTGATGAAGTGAAAAAGAAGGAACAAAATAAATAAAGAAAGAAAGATAAGAGAAAAGGCAATGAAAAAGAATGAAAAGAAAAGAATGAACAAAAAAGAAGAAATAAAGGGAATTGATGAAAAAGTAATGCCAAAGGTTTGGATAGCATAAGAAGAAAATAAAGTAAATTGATGAAAAAGTGTCTCTCCAACCCTACAAAAGATAAAAAGACTCAAAGAGTCAAGAAAATGTGAGAGAAACAAAAAAATGAAGTGCTTAAGGAAAAATAAAACTCACTCTAACCAAATACATCCTACCTTTGACCAAAAGCCTTCATCATGACTCCACAAAAGCCCTGTATGATCTCAGATCGAGTGAAGCCTACATTAGTGGTGATTTGCACAAAGGGAAAGCCTATGGTACTTTGAGTCAAACTTGAGACTCTTTCCTTGATGAGAGATGAGCGATTCACCATATTCCTCGTTCTGAGTGTCATTATTCTGAAAGGTGAGATGCTTAGGGAAAGTTACGAAATAAGAGTCTGGGATCCACACTGACCAAGGTAATAGTTAGAAGTTCACTGATGAGTTGGACCAACCCTTGAAGCTCTTGTATCGCACTTGAAACTATGGTTTTGAAAAGTTCAATCATTGTCAATGATTCATTCGCATTAGGGGCTATGGTTAGTTCCAATTGATGCTAGTTGAGGTCACCAATAGTACAACCAAATTTTTGTGAAATCTCTCATAGGGGTGGGTAGGGCTTATTTTGTTTTTCTTGAGGACAAGCAAGAGTTTAAGTTAGGGGGAGTTGATAACTTGGCTTTTTGCCTCGTTTTCCGTTCCATTATACGTGAATTTTGGATATAATTTTACACAAAATAACCCCGAAAGCTTATACGTTGTGCTTGTTGTAGGATTGAACCAGAAATGAAGGTATTCAGTCTAAAATCTGCTCAAAATAGGACTGAATCCGGCACAAGGAGCAAAACCAACAAAGTTGCTCAAGACAACAAGGCCACCGCGGCCGCGGTCGTGTTTTCGCGGACCGTGGTGCATTTCCAGTGAGTCAGAAATTCAAACCATCAGCCACCGCGGCCGCGGTCGTGTTTTCGTGGACCACAGTGCATTTCCAGTGAGTCAAAAATTCAAGCCATCAGCCACCACGGCCGCGGTCGAAGTTTTGCGGACCGTAGTGGAGTTCCAGTGAGACTCAAGAATTGCAAGTTCCCACCGCCGCCGCGGTCGAAGTTTCGCGAACCGCGGTGGTATTCCAGTGAGGTCCTAACATTTTCGCGGTCCGTGGTGGTACTTCAGGGGTATTTTTTCCCGAAAATTTGGCAGACTATAAATAGACTATATTGTAATTTATTTACAGATCTGGAACATATCAGCTGTTTTTCAGAGTAGAGAGCTCGTGAGTATTTTAGGGTTTTTATTTCTTTAGCTTTATTCTTACATTTTTAACATTGAAAACTTCAATTTCATTGTTAGAAATCAATTAAATGGGTTGTTCTTCTTCTCTATCATTGTTCTCATCTTTGATTATGAGTAGTTAGACCCATTAGTTAGGGTTGTGGCTCAACCCTAGTGTGGGTATATAATGGGGTTTTGAAATTAAGGTTAGGAAATTAATGAGTGTTGGATATTTAGGCTATTTTAAGGTTTTTATTGCTATAATTAGTGGTTGCAAACACTAATTAACCTTTCCATGACTTGGGTCTTCTTGAGAAAGAAGATTTGAGTCTAGAAATTAGCCTAATAGGAAATTAGGGCATTATCAAGAGATTGGTAGTCCCAATCAAAGGGGTTAAACCCAGAAATGGTAAAACCCTACTTGAGCCCTAGTTAACGGGTTAAACCTCGAGAGAGTAACACCCTACCTAAGCCTATATTTCTTGATTATTGAGCACCCAATTGGACTCGAGAGAGGCAATTAGGGTATAATCACTCAAACTACCGAGAGGTATAGAGTGAGCACCTTCGTGCTTTGGTTATAGCTACATCCCTAGAAAGTTCCCCGACCTTAGAATTGAATCCCTTTGTGTATCCACCTAGGCAATAGTCACGACCCTAGTGCCTTTATCAATATTAGAAAACAACATCAAAAACAAAACAAAGTTAGTCATTACTTAGCTTTCAAACAATAGAATACATTTAGTATAGTTAAACACCAACCAATGTTTAGAAGTGTTAGAAACACTCGAACCTTCTAGATCACTTATACATTCACTCCCATCTATAGGCTCCCTGTGGATTCGATACCGACCATTCAGGTAAAAGCTACATGATCCTTGCCTTCATACTTATATAGTAGTGTGGGTTAGGCGCCGTCACTTTTTGGCGCCGTTGCCGGGGAGCTTTAACGGTGTGACTATATTTGTGACTAGAAGCGTAGTGTGTTTTTCTTTCCTTCTATTTTTAACTTCCTTGTTTGGTGTACTTAGGTTCAATGGCCGATCCGCTAGGAAATGTGATTCCGGGGGAAGAGGTTTATGACAATCAAGAAGATGAAATCAATCAAATTCCTCCACAAAGAAGAGGCTAACAAGCCAATATTAAGGATGATGTTCCAGACCCTCCCACACCTCCAGCCCCTAGAGCTGCTCCTCGGGTCCTTCCAAACAAGGGGTATGCTAGTGCAATAGTCCCGCCAAGGATTCGAGCGGGGAACTTCCAAATCACAAATGTTATGCTCACTCTCCTAGATCAAAGAGGATACTTCACCAGATCCACCCATCAGAATGCCTATAAGCATCTCAAAGGCTTTGTTGATATATGTTGGGGGAGTAAGCAAACTAATGTGTCTGAGGATGCATTAAGGTTACGGTTGTTCCCGTTCTCACTTAGGGGAAGAGCATTGGATTGGCTTGGGCGTCTCCCAAACGATTCTATATCCACTTGGGGACGAGCTTGCGGATAAATTTATTGCAAAACTTTTCTCCCCAAGACATATGACAGCCCTTCGAGATGAGATTTTGGCATTCAAACAAGAGCCAAATGAGCCCTTACATGAAATATGGGAACGCTATAGAACCATGGTCAAGGAATGACCTAACAATGACATGACCGAGGTTATGATACAACAAATATTCTACCGGGGAATCAACACGGTAAATCAATGTGTGGTAAACCAATTGATCGGTGGTAATTTTATGAAGTTGACATACCCGGAGGCATGCGATATTCTTGATGAAATGGACGACACATCTTCGACTTGGCAAAGTAGAGCAAATGTGCCTCAACGGGAAACCGGTGTGAATAGTCTCCACAAGGAAGTCCAAGAACAAGGACAAGCAATTGCCGAGCTTACAACAACCATGAACCAACTTGCTAAATCCCAACTCTAACATTTGCAAGGTCGTAAGCAAGTAAATTCTATGGAAGGAGTTCATATGCAAGGAAACCAAAGGAGACCTCGGGGGAATGTTAGGCAAAACCATGGTGATCAAGGTGATCAAGGGCCAAGTGGTCACGAACAAGATGGAAGTTACAATGACCAAGATGAGGATGTTATGTATGCAAACAACTACCAAGGGCAAGGTAATACACAAAACTGGGGGAACCAAAGGCCACGAAACTGGAATAATAACAATGTTAGAAATTGGAGCAATACCAATGGTCGTCGATGGAACAACAGTAATGACCGACAGTGGGGGAACAAAAATGAAGGGAATTAGAATAGAAGGAACAACAACAACAATTAGGGAGGTGAAGGTAATCGAGGGTCGGGTTTTCAAAGGCCCCCGATGTACCAACAACCAAGCAACCCTCCTCCATATCAATCTCATGGGCAATGTTCTTCAAGCTCGGAAATGGGTCGGATAGAAAACATGTTCAAACATATGATCGAGAGGAACGCAAAATCCGATGCCAGATATCCTCTCACACTACTTCAATCTGAAATCTTGAAGTACAAATGGGCCAGATTTCACAAGCCTTAAACACACGGCCGAAGGATGCACTACCAAGTGATACGATGGTGAACCCCAAGGGTGGGAACAACAACAACACCGGTCATGCTATGGCGGTAACCACTCGGAGTGGAAAAGGTGTGGAGGCAAGTACTTCAGGGTAAAAGAAAGTTGTTAATGATGATGAAGTTATACCCCAAGATGAGCTACCAGCTGATGTGGAGAAAGCATTGGATGAGCCAAGTGAAGGTGAGGTAAGAATTGACATTCATGACAATGGGAAGGATTTGGATAGAAATGTGAACCCGTCTAGGGAACACATAATTGACCCACTGAGGTCATTTTTGTTGAAGAGTTATTTTCTTACGTTGCAATTACATACTCAGTCATACTCATTCATTTACATATCATATCTCAGTATCTGTTTTCATTCATTGATACATAATATAATCATTTTTGGGATGATTTTCATGACATGAGTGAGTTGAGGCTTGAGAGCCGGGTTGTGAGTTATATTGATGTGATCGGGCTGCACGCTGCAGTAGGTATTATTGATTCATGATGGGATCAGGCTGCACGTTGCAGCAGACTTTATAGATTCATGCCATGATTCACTTATTATAGAGCTTGGGCTTGATCTGCCCCTCAGGAGTCTGCACACCCATAGTGAGCGCATTTGCTATTGATTCATTTGGGCTGGATTTGCCTTAGGCTTGATCTGCCATATATCATGCTTAGTGACTGAGTGTACTGAGTGATTGAACATGATGAGTGGGAGTGTGAAACTGTGATATTGAGTACTCTGAGAGTGTGAGTACATGAGTTCATCACCGTGATGTATTGCATCTTACATGCATACTTGACATGCGGGCATAGAGATGCATTTTCTCATGTTACACAGTTTTGTGACATTTATGACTTCACATGCACATTGACATATAAGCATAGAGATGTACCTTCCTCATGCTATCTGAAATTGAATCATGTATCTGTTGTTGAAAGTTTTTGGGAAAATCAAAGGTTTCTGACTTACTCATATTTTGGAGGATTTGGATTTTACTGTTATACCTTAAATGCATGACTATTTTCCGTAATTGTGAATGAGCTGAGTATCATATCTCTGAGTTATTTCTTTTATCACTTTTATTTTATTGTTATGAACTGTTGTTGGCTATTGGTGTTGTACTCCAAACTTGTGTCCCAGATCGTGACTACTTTCAACCTAAGGTTAGGTTTGTTACTTATTGAATACATGGGGTCGACTGTACTCATACTACACTTCTGCACCTTGCGTGCATATTTTTTATGTTGATGTTGTGGTGTATAAATGGAGATGGAATTGAAGGCGTACCTTCCTTCCGGTCATTGCTGCCTTTTGTTCTAAGTAGCTTTAGAATTATTAATTTGTTCTTTTTTATTTCAAATAGAAGATATATTTCTTTCATACCAACTTTGTAAACTCTAAATCTTAGAAGCTCATGATTTGTACTCTTAGTCCTTGGGAATTCTTTGTATAAAAGCATAGTTGTATTATCATTACTTCTCTTAATGAATCTATTTTAAATCAGATTGTTGCTATTTGGCTTTCCTAGCGGGTTGGGTTAGGTGCCATCACGACTAGTTGGATTTTGGATCGTGTCAAGTTGGTATCAAAGCTCTAGCTTTGGGTTTTACGAGTCATGAGCAGGCGTCTAGTAGAGTCTCGTGGATCGTTATGATGACGTTCATACCTATCTTTGAGAGCATTTAGGGCATTTAGGATAAACTTCCCATCTTTATTTCCATATCGTGCGACATTGATTAAGCTTGAAGCATATCTCTTTGAATATCTTCCACTCACACATATGCGTTTGTGAGCGCTTGGTATCAACTATGCCATCTTGTGATTCTATGGATGAGGTACGAGATGTGTTTCCGGTGTTTGATGATGGGCCAGTCTGGAGGACTTGAGGCCAGGTTTAGACTGCAATGTAGGATCAGTAGTTTCAATTGTGTGAGTATATGGTTTTGGACTTGTATGTACGGTGGTGTCCTTATGAGTGGGATTTGTGGCTCGATGAGTGGTTGGATGGCTATATGATGAGTATGATGTGACTGCGGGATGTGTTCAGATGGTTTGAATGTGACAAGAAGAGTTTTCTTGGGATGTAAAAAGGACTATTGGGTGCTTGATTTCTGTCTTGATGTGACATATAATCTCGAGTTATGAGTGTATTGAAGGATCTTTCATGTTTTTTAATTGTGGAACGAATTAGATTCTCAAGGATTGTTGATGAGTACGGACTCAGGAAGATTAGGTGAGTGCGTAGTAGTAGTGGTTGTGAAAGGGTATAGAGAGGTGTCAGTTTGAGGCTAAGAAAGTGGGTTATCTCCTGCGGGGTGTCCTGAGGATTGTGTGATCCCTGTGTTATTTTGTGGAGAGTTTTCTCTTACCAGTGTATTATATGTGTTGCAACTTGGGTTTGGATCATTTGAGGAAGTTGGCTTGACAGCTACGAGGATGAATGCGAGATTTGTAGATGATTTGAAGTATTAGATGGTTTGTGTTACATGAGCTTATGAAGGACTGAGTTGAATTTCAGTGTGGGACCATGTTAGTAATAGAGTATGGGTGTTTTGAGTTAACAAGTGTTTTGTTCTATGGATTTGAGCCACATGGGGGAGTCTGCTATCAACGATTTGAATGCATGGTTATGTGTTGTGCTGGTTTTGGTTTGAGGTATACTTGTGAATCAGATATGACTTGCAGAGGTTAAGACCGAGGATGACTCGAGTGAAGGAATTTCTGGATACGGGTTCTGTTCACATTATGGGTATATGGGAATCTTGGAATGATTGAGTTGTTATTGTGGAAGATGTAGTGAGGATGGAGTAGGAATTTGCTCGGTTATGTTAAAGAGGGGTTACTTCTTTGTGTGTTGTCGTGCTAATAAGGCACAAGTCGTTCGGCCCGTTTGGTCAGTGCAATTGAGACTTGCACATAGTGGATGACTCTCGAGAAGGTTCTAATGGATTCAAGATTTATATGTAGAAATTGAGAATTTTGTAGATTGGAATAGAATCTGAGATTTACATTGGATGTCGGGACTTATGGTTTTTTTGTATCACGATGGATTCTATATTTCAATATCTGTTACACCCCATATTTTTGTACGTGAAAGTATGCCATAAGTAAATTAATGTAAGGCCGGGAATGAGATGTTACATTCCGCATTTTTGTATGTTAAAAGCTTCGTCGTAAGTTAATAGACGTAAGTTCGGGAATGATATTATTTTGAGATTATAAGTATTATGTTATTTCAAACAAGTGATAAGTAAATTCGCGAAGGTGAGAGGGTAAGTGAATCGAAGAAAAATGAGTTCCGTCGAAGTTTGATAATTTGGGATAAAATACGGTCCGAACTATAATACCGGTACTTATGGACTAGTACCATACAAGGTACCACATGACCATGATAGTAAGGTGTACAAAGTGAGTAGTATTTTAAGTAATTTGAGATAATTTCTAATTATGTGGATAATTGGCCAATTATTGGTTAATGGGGGATTAACAAATTAATTAAAAAACTAAGTGGATAACTATTGGGTGGGAAATTTTCCCAATGATCACGCTCAATTATGTCCTATAAAAAGACTAAATGGGCGCTGCAAATATCTGGGGTATTAAGCCCAAAGTCGATCCCACGAGTAATTGAACGTATCAATCGAGTTTATTAAATACTAAACTGGTGTTTAATCAAATTTCTAAAGAATTTTAAATATAAATTTGTGTTGTTTAACTAATTCTACTAACAAAATAATCAACTAGTACTTAA
>ML349921.1:0-28027 GCA_005239505.1 Nicotiana paniculata | reverse complement strand
ATATAGTTCATATCAAGTAAAACACAAGGCATGATGTGGGCCTAACTACCCGGACATAAAAGTAATAGCCGCTACGTACGGACTCTCGTCACTTTGTACGTACGTAGCCCCCCATAATTATGACATATAGCATTTAAATAACCTAGGGTGATAGTTCCCTCTTACAAGGTTAGCAAGGAGACTCACCTCATGTCGAATCTACTCCCCAGACCAAGAATGCGCCTGAAACTCCGAACTTTATACCCGAGGACTCGAAACTAGCCAAATGTTATACAAACACATAAATATATGATCAAAGTATGGAAATTCTCCTACTTATTTAGTAAATTCATCATTCTTGAAGAAATCCAAAATTCAGCCCGGGCCCGCATGCTCGGATTCCGAAAATTCACAAAGGAACTACTCACCCATAACCTAAGGATCGTTAATATATGATTTTTACTTGATTTCATAGCTAATTGACGAGTAATTCTCTAAATTCCCGAAAGCCCTAGGTTACTACCCAATTCTTGAGTTTTACTAATTAAGAAGGTTAACTTAACTAAGAATTCATGAGTTAAACCAACTTTGGGATAGAATTTACTTACCTCTCAGTGGTTGGGTCGTGGATCCCCTTTCCCAAGCTCTCAAAGTGTTTTAATGGAGGAATGAATGACGAAAACAATGAAGAATCTCGTATTAAAGAAACAAACTGCCTGACAATGGTTCCACACCTGCACCTCAAGGCTCGCACCTACGGAAATGGACAAGGAAGCCTGGGCTCGCACCTGCAGAGAGGAGACCGCACCTGCGGCTCCGTTCCTGCGGAACTTTGTCCGCACCTGCGAGAAATGGGCTATCTACTAGGGGGTCGCACCCATGAGGCTGAGACCGCAGGAGCGGTCCTACGGTCCCGCACCTGTGACTGGGCAACCGCACTTGCGGTCACACCAGAACATGTGCACCATCACCTATTTCAGCTAGTTTTGGCCTCGTGTGGTGTCCGGGAGGCACTTGGGCCTACCTGAGCCCCGTCCAAATATACCAACAAGTCCTAAATCATACTACAGACTCGCTCGAGCCTTCGGACCACTCAAAACAATGCTAAAACTCAAAATCACATCCCAAAACCCCTAGAATCATAACTTAAGAACTTCAAGTTCTTAAATTCGATAACAATGCGTCGAACCGACCTATACTACTCGGAATGATACCAAAGTTTGCAGTCAAGTCATAAGTGACATAACGGAACTATTCTTGGTCTCGGATTCCGTTCGGACCTTGATAACACAAAAACACGTCCCAAACTACAAATAGGAACTTAAGGAACTCTTATTTTAATATTGGGCACCGAAACGCTCCCGGGCCATCCAAAACCCACTCCGAACATACGCCCAAGTCCGAAATCATCATACGAAGCTACTGGAACCGTCGAAAATCAATCCTGAGGTCGTTTACCCAAAATGTTGACCGAAGTCAAACTTGGCCTTAAAGGCCAACCTTAAGGAACCAAGTGTTCCTATAGCACCCTAACCACTTCCGAATCCCGGACCACCCGCCCCCGCAAGTCATAAATCACAATAAGTCGCTATGGGAAGTCTCATTTAGGGGAACGGGGTCCGATAATGCAAAACGACCGGTCGGGTCGTTACAATTAGCCTTTGCATGGATTTAATGTTATCTACGACAGTGATGTCCTCGATAGCCTTGATTTATTGGGGTTGATATCGATCCCCCAATTCGACACCATGAAGCCAAGGAATTTGTCTGAGCCGACCCCGACAGCACATTTCTCGGGGTTGAGCTTCATGTTATACTTTCTCAGTATTTTGAACGTTTCCTGCAAATGTGTCAAATGGTCCTCTGCGCGCAGGGACTTAACTAGCATATCATCAATATATAATTCCATTGACTTACCTATTTGTTCTTCAAACATTTTATTTACTAGGCGTTGGTAGGTAGCACCTGCATTTTTTAACCCGAAGGGCATTACCTTATAGCAATATGTGTCATACTTAGTGATGAATGAAGTCTTTTCCTGATCTTCCGGGTTCATTTGAATTTGGTTGTACCCGGAGTAGGCACCGAGAAAACTAAGAATCTTGTGGCCCGCCATGGCATCGATCATACGATTGATGTTAGGCAGGGGAAAAGAGTCTTTGGGGAATGCCTTGTTTAAATCCCTATAATCTACACATCCTAAGTTTATTCCCCTTTTTAGGGACTACGACTACATTTGTTAGCCATTCGGCATATTTTAATTCTCGAATGTATCCTATTTTGAGAAGTTTAGTTACCTCATCCGTGATAAATGTGTGTTTTATCTCGGACTGGGGCCTTCTATTTTGTTTCACCGGCCTGAACTTCGGGTCCAGACTCAATCAATGTGTTGTTATATCTGGTGGGATCCCTATTATGTCTAAGTGGGACCAAGAAAAACAATCCATGTTATCAATAAGAAATTTAATGAGTTTCTTCCTGAGTTCGAGGGTTAACCCCGTATGCAAGTATACCTTTCGTTCAGGCGGGTACTCGATCAATATGACCTGTTCTAGCTCTTCGACTATTGATTTGGTGGCATCGGAATCTTCGGGAACAATGAAGGTTTGAGGGGTCCAATGATCTCCGTCTTCTCCTTCCTCTGTTTCCTGCTTCTACGATTCAGTCGATGCGGGTGGCTATGATTTCTATTTGGCTTCCTGTTTTCCTTTTATGTCTGATCCCTTTGACGTTGATAGTGTCGATATCGGTATTACCTCATCGACGGCAAACATTTCCTTTGCAGCATGCTGCTCCCCGTACATTGTCTTTACCTGCTTCCTGAAAGTTGAAGGAAAGCCTGCTTGAGTTCCAAACGACAACTTGGGTAGATGTCCACAACCGGTACGAGTCAAAGATAAGGATCAAAGATGACTAGGTTGGTTCTACATTGTCGGTCAAAGGACGGGAGAAGAATAGAGAAAAATCAAAGGATGACTACGACGTGGACAGACAGACTTCGAGGGGCCGGTTTTTGCCTTACGAGTGGATCGAAGGCCATGGCAGAAACTTCAGGACAATAGACAAGTTCATTGTTGACAAAAGGACCAATTGTGGATGGAACAAAAAATCGCTATAGGATAAAGAAATGTAAGGGTCGCGAGATCCTTCTTACCCCAAGTTATCAAAATATAACTTTAATGTTAGTATAGAGGAGTTGGTGTCAGCCATGAGAAACATCAAAGAGGCATGATTCCCGAATATCTGATTCCAGCCAGAGGGATCCCAACTTATGGTGTGAATACCTTGGGACGAATGACCACCGAATAAGGGACTGCCGACATCTCTGGGAAGAAGTGGCGACGTTGTTGAACAATGGTCACCTTAGAGAATTCTTGAGTGACCGAGCTAAGAACAAGTGTGGTCGTAACAGGGACAATGCGGAACCCTCGAAAGCAGGAGAAGAACCCCCACGTCAGATGATCAATATGATCTTCGGAGGAAATGAGATTAATGGGGTCAGATTTTCGGCAGCAAAAAAGACGAAAGAATCAATAACTCATAGTAAAAGGCTCCAGTAAGACGATATCACTTTTACAAGGGATGATGCAGACAAAAATCTGCTACCACACAATGATGCACTAGTAAATTCTTTAAATGTGTTAGATATTTAGATTAAACGTGTTCTAGTGTATCCAGGAAGTACGACTAATATCATACAATGGAGAGTACTGGAACAAGCTAAACTCACCGGAAGCATTGTTCCTGCCACAAAGCTCCTCGCTGGATTCAACCTCGCAAGCGTTACTACCCGGGGATAGATTTTATTTCTCACGAACACTGAAGGATTAATGAAAACAACCTTTTTCGAGGTAGTATATGGTGATATGGGTACAATAATATCTTGGGAAGGACATGATTACACGATATGAAAGTTGTACCCTCGACATATCACCACTTGTTGAAGTTTCTAAAGCCCGAAGGAATCAAGCAGATAAGGGTGATCAACCGGCAGCAAGAGAGATGAATGCAATTTTAGTCTCCAGTAGCAAAGGAAAGGAACACTCTTCATAGCAATTACAAGAACCGACACCTACCCCTGACCAGAGGAAGTTATCCTTGGGACAGAGAAATTGGAACATTATCAGGTGCCAAGATATTTGCAAGTTCCAGAAGAGACGGATGCAACAAATCCACAACGGAAGAACTGGAGCAAGTTGCATTGTTTGAAGAATTTCTGGAAAGGAAATTCCACTTGGGGATAGGACTACACTCGGAGCTCAGCTATGATTTTATTGAATTTCTTAAAATTAACGCCGATTGTTTTGCATGGTCGCATGAGGATATGATAGGTATCCCGATGGATCCCTATTACCGAAGCCAGGAATAAATTTGTAAAAGAATAGGTAACCTGTTTACTCAATATCAGTTTGATCCGAGAGGTAAGATATCCGGATTGACTAGCTAATGTAGTAGTAGTTACTAAGAAGAACAATAAATTTTGCATGTGTGTATATTATAAAGACCTTAATAAGGCGTGCCCAAAAAACTCGTTCCCACTACCAAATATCGATCAAATGATTGATGCCATGGTCGGGCATGAGTTAATGAGTTTCCTCGATGCTTATTCTGGGTATAATAAAATCAAGATGAACCCGGAAGATCAGGAAAAGACTTCGTTTATAACGAATTTCGGTACATATTGTTACAAAATGATGCCCTTCAGGTTGAAATACGCCAAAGCCACTTATCAGTTTCTCGTAAATAAGATGTTTGAAAAGCAAATAGGAAATACTATGAAAGTTTATATAGACGGCATGCCCGTTAAGTCTTTGAATGCAGGTGACCACCTTAAACATCCGCAAGAAACCTTCGATATCCTGAGAAAGCACAATATGAAGCTCAATCTCGAGAAATGCGCGTTCGGGGTTAGATCTGGTAAGTTTCTAGTTTCACTAAGGGGAATTGAGGTAAACCCCGACAAAATCAAGGCCATAGAAGATATCCCGGATCGGTTGTCAAACGTGAACGAAGTCCAAAGTCTCACAGAGAGATTAGCAGCTTTGAGCAGGTTCATTTCCCGATCCTCAGAAAAATGTCATCGCTTCTTCGCACTGCTCGAAAAGAAAAATAATTTCGAATTGACACCGGAGAGCCAGAAAGACTAAGGTATTTGAAGAGGTACTTGTGAAGCCCTCCATTGCTCTCAAAACCAAAAGAAGGTAAAACATTGATGTCCACCTCGCGGCTTTAGAGGTTGCGGTAAGTGCAGTTTTAGTCCGGGAGGACGAGGTACGTAATATCCATTTATTAAGTTAGAAAAATTTTAACGGCAGCAAAACTTTCTACCCACATTTGGAAAAACAGGACTTAGCTCTCGTAGTTGCCACTCGGATGGTGAGGCCCTACTTCTAATGCCACCCGATAGTTGTGGTGACTACTATCCCTTTGCGGAACATTCTCCATAAACTCAAGCTCTCAGGTAGATTGGCAAAATGGGATGCCGAAATGAATGAGTTCGACATAGAATATAAACCAAGGACTGCAATTAAGTCACAAGGCTTGGCTGACTTCGTGGCTGATTTCAGTCCGGGACTACTGCCGCTGGCAACCAAGAAGGCAGTAATGGTGTCGGAATCAATATTGGGGTTTTGGAACTTTTTTATAGATGGAGCTTCTAACGTAAAAGGGTCCGGACTCAGAATAGTCTTAATCACGCCTTTGGGGGAAACCTTAAGGCAAGCCATCAGAATGATCCCTTTAACTAACAATGAAGCAATGTACGAAGCTTTGATTGCAGGGCTCGAATCGGCCCGGGGACTTGACTCCGAAGTCATCAAATCAAATGTGACTCACAGCTACAGGATCTTTGATACCAAAGATGAACGTATGGAACAATATGTAGTAAAGTTCCAGGCTCTGTTGGCGCTATTCCAGGAGTGTTCAATTACTCATATCCCGAGGGAGGATTACACGAAAGCAGATTCATTGGCAAACATAGGATAATCAAGGAAATATAGGGATAGGAGTCTGGGATGATAGTACAACTAATAAACTCAGTCTTGGATGCAGATGGTTACTATGAGGCGAATTCGACTAGTTTGGTCTGGGAATGGAGAAATGAAATAATCGACTATCTCGAGCACAGGAAGTTGCTCGAAGACCCCAAAGCATCATGAGCACTACGCGCCAAAGCTGCACATTATAGCTTCAAGAGAGGAGATTGTATATAAAATCCTTCCAAGGCCCACGGCCCGATGCTTAGGAGCGTCAGAAGCTAATTATGTTAAGGGAGAGGTCCACAAAGGGATATGCGGCAACCGCTCGGGCACAAATTTGGTGCAGAAGTTGGTATGGGAAGGATATTACTGGCCCCGCATGGAACAAGATGCCAAGACTTCGTACAAAAATGTGATAAGTGTCAATGCTACGCACCACTATTATATCAACAGGCAGAACCCTTACATTCGATTCTGTCCCCATGGTTGTTCATGAAATGGGGGATGGACATCGTCGGGCCGCTGCCACTGGCTCCCTGAAAGGTAAAGTTTCTTTTAATTCTGACTGACTATTTTCTAAATGGGTGGAAGCAGGTCCTTATCAGAAGATCGGAGAATGCAAAGTTGTTGATTTCCTGTGGGAAAATATAATTTGTATGTTCAGAATACTAAAAGAGATATCATTCGACAATGGGCCACAATTTATTGGTGTAAAAGTTACAAAGTTCCTCGAAGATTTGAAAATAAAGAGGATCACATCTTCTCCTTATCATCCGAGTGCGAACAACCAAGCAAAGTCAATTGTTACATCTCGTACCTTAGCATTAGGATGCGCCTTAGTAAATCCATATGAGTTCGAAGGGATTATGTCTATTAGGAGGTTATAGAGGGTTTAAGACATTATTATTATGAGACCCTGTAAGTTTACAACCATGATATCGTTAGGTATTATGTTAGTGTGGTATTTTCTTTTAAGTGAAGTATTTTAGTAAAAGTTTTATAAGTATAATTTTGGATAGTTACCATTATTACTATTTTCGGATATGATAAATCATACACATAGTATAAGAAAGTTTATGAGATTTTCTTTATTGTAAAGATAGAAATTATTTTCTCCCAAGAAAAGAAAGTTATCTTTTTTTACCATTTTAAGAATTAAGCTTACGAGAATTTTTACTCTTTATATGAAATTAGGAAAATTAGAAGTTGTGAAAATATATGCATTTTTTACTTGTATGTTTTAATAAAGTAACAGTGTATGTATTAATTTTATATGGTTTCACATGACAATTTACAGTTTCAACCTTTATTCTGAATGAAATTTTGACTTTCCATTTTGAGCGAAGGTAGTATATTGACTATGAAAAGTGTTTAATTAGTTCTAGTAAATGTTAACTGGAAATTATAGGATAATTATTTTGAAAATACATCACATCAACATTAAGGTAATATAATTATTACTTATGTAGTTTAAATTGATATTTTTTTTTAAAACGAATGAGAAAAGTTGGACAAGTAATTTAGAATGGACTAATAACACTTTAAGATACTACTACTACTGAAATTTAACTTCATAATTCTGTGTGGAGTCATTAGTTGTGCGGCATGGCTTAAAATGAGATTCATTTCCTTGAATAACCAAAGAAAAACCAAAAATAGAATCAATTCTTTGATAAAGGAAGATCTGAGATTGTTTTCATTCTTGCATAGAATGGAAGTTTAATTAAAAGATTAGATAAGGCGTACAAGGTGTAACATGGCAACCCCCTTCAAAAATAATGTGTGACTAATATGTGATATCTATGCCACATGTCACAACACTTCAAAATGGTGGCAAGTGAGGTGGACCCACTATCCACTCATTCCCTTTTTTTGGATGCATACAATATGATATATATATATATATATATTTACAGCAAAAAGAAAACACTCTACACAGGAAGATCCCTAACCAACAAAAATCAACATTCATGAAGCTCTGCAATTACAGAGTACTCAAAACTGAAAGGAAAACATATGCGAACAATAACCACAAAGATATGAATGAGTCCCCGTCTCTTTTTATACGTATATGTAACAGAAAAATTCAACTATCTGAAATTTAATACTGCCCACAAGTAGCAACTGTATATGCCGATGCAGCTTCAGTAGGAACCTCCCCAATTATTCCAGCACTAAGCTCAAACTTGATGGAAAATCAACCGACAAACTAGAAGGCTGTCTTGGGAATATCTTTCTCCCAAAATCTGACTACTTGTTGACTACTGGAATAGACTAAAGTGTAAGTATATCCACATCTGCATCCCTAACTCGCACAATATGATAAATGCATCCTTTTGCGATCATCTTCCTCGCCTTTATATGGGAAATAAACCTACCACTGGGTGTCGCTGTATTACCTACCATTCAAGGACTGGATCACCCGAAAAATGAAATCTAGCTATCTTTTGCTCGACAATAAACTGTGGCATCGCAAGTTGCCAACCAGTCCATGCCCATGATAGCATAAAAATCCAAAGTCTCTAGCTCAACTAGGTCGGCTGAGGTTTGATGACCACAAACTGTCACCTTACAACCTTGGTAAACCCCGTCTAGCAATAATCGATTTTCCGACCAGTGTAGATACCACAAAACGATAATTTAGTAGTTCAGGCACTATACCAAACTTCCCCACAACCAAGGGGTAATTGTTATGCCCCGCAATATTACGTGGATATTACATCCCGTAGTATTATATTACGATGATGTTACGCTTCACAGTATTAAATTACGACGATGTTGCACCCTGTAGTATTGCACGTTGAATTTGTCGTAAGGTAATTGACATCAGTCCAAGGAAAAGATTATTTGGAGATTATAAGGATTATGCTATTTCAAACAAGTGATGACTACATTCGTGAAGGTGAGAGGGGAAGCAATTCAAAGAAAATCAGTTTCGTTGAAAGTTGTCAATTTGGGATAGAATACGGGCCGAGCAATAATGCCCGATATTTTGGAACTAGTACCATACAAGATACCATATGACCGTGATAGTATGATGTATAAAGTGTATTAATAATAAGTAGAATTTTAAGTAATTTTGAGACAATTCTTAATTATGCGGGTAATTGGTTAATTACCGGGTAATGGAACATTACTATATTACCTAATAAGTGGCTAAAGATTAAACATTCTCACCCCTCATCCCCACGTGGAAGCAAGCCACATCTCAAAGGAATGACTCTTAGTCATTCTTATTAGGGGTCAACCTAATATGCCAAATCCAAGGCATTTCAATTCAAAGAATTTACATACAATGACAAGTGGGGACGTTAGTCATTCTGATGAATTTCAACAAATTCATTCTCAAGATACTACAATCAGATTTTAATATTTCCATACCAAAGACTCTACCATCAAAAGTGAATTCATCTAAGCTTTTAACAAATCTCATTCTAAAACACTACAGTTAGAAGTGGAGGAAACGTTGGCCATTCTTAGGAGTTTTCAACTTTTCATTTTCAAACACTTGAATCAGATCCAAAATATTCACATTAAGCAACATGATTCTTCAACCAACCCAACGAGAATTATTGGAACTTTAGCAACGTAAAATTTTGTGATTCTAACGGAGTACGGTGCAACCTTTTTCCAAGAACATCATATGAATTTTTTCCTACTCCAGGTATGTTAAAGCTAAATCCTTATTTCATTTTGGAATGATCTCGTAATTACACGAGTTTGATAATGAAGCATAAAGAAAAATTCATATCCCAGAATTTACATATGTTTTTCTAGTTTTGTAAGTTACAATATTCTCTTTTTATCGGGACTTCATATTCATTTGAGTATATTCTTTTTCCAGTCAAGAGAGCAGGGAGTCTATATATACAGTAATACAATAATTTCATTACCATCGAGCTATAATCGATAGGCAGGCCCCTATTGGACAACCTCCGATCAGATGGTAAGTCATATACCGAGCCTACTGTGGTCGAGCGCCTATGAGCGAGCTCAGTTGGTCGAGATACAGAGCCTAGTATGGCCGAGGGCATATGAGCGAGCCTACTACGATAGAGCAGTTATATATATACCGAGCCTTATAGGGTTGGACATCTATTTTACTTACTTCTAGTTTCTTTCACTTATTATATTATCAGTTTAGTTTTAGCTTTCAGTATATTTCCTTACATACTCGGTACATTATTTCGATGACGTCCCTTTTCTAGGGGCGCTGCATTTCATGCGTACAGGTTCAGGCAGACAGACGGGTAAACCTCCTCATTAAGTGTTGCCCGAGCTCAGCTTGATCGGTAAGGTCCATGACTTTCGGAGTTGTCGGGTCTAGAGTTTTATGTACATCTTGTGTATATATGTATATATGTTATGAGTAGGTCGGGGAGCTGTTCCGATCACAGTATATCCACCGGTAGAGTCTTGCAGAGATATCTTGTCAGTTAGTGTAGTATGTTGGGTTGGTAGGCCTTTTATGTATATTTTGTTGGTTTGCCAGCTGTAGTAGTTATGACGGCCTTGTCGGCCCAACTTTATATTGATATTTAGTCAGCATTCGCAGTTGTCTTGCAATGTGGCCCATGGCCAAAGTATGACATCATATGTTCAGAGTTCCTTAGTTGCAAGTTGGTACGCAAGATTAGGTGAGGTACCAGGTGCCGGTATCGCCCCCCAAGTTCGGGGCGTGACAAAAAGTGGTATCAGAGCAGTTCTGTCCTAGGTAATCTACAAGCCGTGTCTAGTAGAGTTTTGTGTATGGGTGTGTCGTGCACCACACTTATAAGCTGGAGGCTACAGGGCATTTAGGACAGTCACTCTTTCTTCTTACTCTAGATCGTGTGGTAGAGCTTAGTTGTAAGAACTCAATTTCCTAAAATCTATCTTATTCGTAATACAACGATACCTATATTTAGAAAGACGATTGAGAAAGGGATTGAATGCGGCTGTGGAAGAGTTGAGTAAGAGGAACTCAATTTTTGCATCATGCTTATGATAGATAAATATGAGGTATTCAGCAGATCATGTGTATACTAAGACGTGTAAGCCTCTTGATAAGGAACCTTAAGGAAAGAATATTTATCCACCTTTATGGTGAAAGACAATTAGAGATTCAGAAGATAGATACAAGTTTCAAGAAGTAAAAGAAGCAAGGTGAAGAAGGGTACGAGGTACCCAATTAATGAAGATTATCAGTATTACAGAATCTATAGTCAAGTGAAGGAAGAGACGAGAGGTGACAGGCCTTAGGACAACAAAAGAGTATAGCCATACAGTTATGTCCTCGTTTCGAGAAATAAGTTCGCAACTCTAACGCGATTAAAAGGAAAAGTCAGACCCCAGAATAATAGAAATCAGTATGGGCTGGTGAACAAGATAAATAAACATGAATTAGGGACTAAGTGATTTGATAACGGTCGACATCATGAGAATTTCAGGTTGCGTTCCGGCAATAATAGAATGGATAACATAAGAATATTCATGAGAATATCATAGAAAGGTCATTTAGGAAGACACTTCCCTAAAGAAAGCAATGTGAGCAAAGTTAAGCTCAAGGGACTATATGTTCCAGTAATACTAAGTGTCACCCCCGCGAGTAAGGGAAGTTGTTATCTTTGGTACAGAAGGATTATCGCAAGGCGAGTAAGGGTCATCGATGATGTGAAAAGACACCAAAGATGAAGAGGTAAAACATCTACAAGTAGATCATCGTAGTGTTAAATCTTAGTACTCTCCGAAAGGGGGGAATATGGAGTGATGTGACATTAAGTCAGAATTAAGTGGTTATTGGAACTATGAAATGGTAAAGGAAGAATGCGATAAAAATGAGAAAGGGATCAGATTGCACTTATCCAAATGTTATAGATATGATGCAATTCCAGAATATTATGTAAGCGCGACATCAAGGAAAGGAAGTAAGGCTTCCAGCCCGGGATGTTTTTGATAAATAAGGAGCCAGTGTGAGAGGTAAGTTAAGACAAAGGGAATAACCCAAGAAATATTACTCGGAATATTGGTATGAGAATGTACCAACAAGTAGTTAGTAGTTGATTCAGAAAGAGCCCAGTTATGGCTAGACAAGAGGATAAAATACAAATAAACAAATCAATGCAAGATAAACATAGGGAACCCAACATGGGGAATTCAGTCTCACAGTTATGACATTGTAATACTTGAGATATATTCATATAAGAGTTGGGGAAGTTAAAAAGGTACCATATGAGTATTACGAAAATAAAAGACAATGCCACTGGGAAGATGGTAGAAATATCAGTTCAGAAGCAACCCTACAAGTACAAGGGCATGGAGGTAAGTAACTACGAATAATTATAGGTGAGGAACGACATCAAAAAAAATTCTGTCGAGTATACGACGTAATAAGTTCGCAGATTTACAGGAGTCAGAGGGTCCTCCCTAAGTACTACAATGAATGATTAGTTGAGAAAATAAGGAAGAAAGCTTCAACCTAAGCACAGTTCCCTAAAGAGGAAATGGCCGTGTAATAACAGTCTCACTACAACGTTGTATGCACGCTATAAAAAAATGGCACCTACGGTGGCTAATGAACGGGGAGTAAGAAATTAAAATTAATATTCGAAATCACATGAGTTGCACGAGAATTCCGGCATGCGTGGGAACTAAGATAAGCTAAGTATGCACGCAACAAGGGGGCAGAAGAGTAAGGACACGTAATAGCTTATGTTTAAAGAAAGTTGAGAAGGAACGAAAGGAACTATTCGACCAATGATCTAGAGTTAGTTACGTTATGAACGCACTTAAGATTTCAGAGTATTATACATATAGTATATATGTTGACAATCACACAACCGTAGAAGATTTCGCTATAAGTTAAAAGAAAGAATTGAGCCCAAGTCATAAACAAAGGATTGAATTGTTAAAAGATTGTATCCTGGATATTCCATAGCATCCATGTAAGGCTAAAGTAATTAATAATACTGGGAGCCACAAATCAGAAGATAGCTTAAGCCTACATGAAGGGTGATCAGAAGAAAGAGGAAACTAAAGAGCTACAACAACAAAGTAAATCAGGAGTCTGATTATTGGACCCAGAAAATTATAGAAATCGTGATTGAGAACATTGCAGGATCACTCTTAATATCATAGGTACAAGAGAGATAGTACAATATCCATATTCTATAATGGTCTACGATAAAGTCAGTTAGAAGAGTACCCGCCTCATAAGAAATCAGTATGAAGCTCCCACCGAATTGTGTATATACACTAGAGGTGTAAATATTATAATAGAGCTTCAAGTTATGGACGTGAATTATATCTATATGGGGGGAGGTAATGAAAGAGATAGAAGATACGATGCAAGATTTTACAGAAAGTAAGGTAAAGGTGAACAATACACGAGATACTCAGGTGCATAAGGTTGTGAATAATCCATATTTTAGGTAGAGGTCTAGAAGCGTTGGAATTCGGTATCCAAGGAGGATAGCGATATCATTAGTTGCATATCTTCCAGCCTACGATTTCTAGGTACCAAGGGATCTAGTTGAGAGAGTAAAATAAGAGTTAGAGATGATGTGATGTCTCTCTCGATGTTCTAGAAAAGTGTAAGGAAATCGGTCGCAAGCTAAAGTATAATAGAACAAGGTTTTAGAAAGACAGGAGTAAGGATAATAAAAAGGCAAGTAAGAAGGTGACGAAAATGGATGAGTCCTCGAGATTAAGCCCGTGAAATCAAGGAAGCTGATGGTTTCTCTAAGTTACAGAAAGCATAGTATAGCCTGAATAAACTAAAAGAAGTCTAAGACTAGTAGCATTTAGAAGAGATGGAATGTTGCCCCGGTAGTAGAATAAAGATGTAATTGTGATAGATAAAGGATGACGTTTGGACCTTCTATTGAGTAATGATTTGAAGAAGAAAAATAAATTCATGAGTTCCACGGGATTAGAATAACCCCATAGGATGAATCACATTGGGATGCTATAGAGTACGCAAAATTACTCCAGATGTCCCTGATGAGATGTGATCCCTAGCGGGGGTGTTACTTAAAATATCAAGTTATCAGTGGTAGATGATGAATCAAAATTAAGGTAAATCAACAATAGATGGATAAAATTTTAACAGTATGAAATGAGATTAGACCATCAGTCTTAAAGATAAACAACGAGAGTAACCTGGAGTTGGTTGCAGACCTCAGTAACGATAAATCAAAGTAAAAATTATGGTATAGTATGACCTACGTAGATGCAATAAAGTCATACGAATGGATAACCAGGTCTATGAAATAAGATATAGCTGTTGAGCAAGTTCTACAAAGTACAGAGCGAAGAAATTCAGTATACTTATAGATGCCCAGAGAGGCATCCTATAAAACCTTGTATATGTTTACAAAGTAAGGCCTAGAGATTAGCTAAAAGCTAGAGGAAAAAGAAGAGTCGCATAGGCACACTTACAAGGTCAGTATCGTAGAGGTTGCATGATGGAAGGTAGAAACAACTACGAGATTGGAAGGAATTAGATTACAAGTCATTGTGTGGGAAAGAGGCCTAAAGGGGGGAATGCCCTGACCTTTGGATTTATTCACAGAACAACTGCCTAAATGAAAAGGAGAGTATTGAGGTTCACAAGAGCTATAAGTTATGAAAATGAATAAGAGAATCAGTCAACATTCGAGTACGAATGTTCCAAAGGGAGGAATGAGGATGATGTTACGCTTCGCAGTATTAAATTACGATGATGTTGCACCCTGTAGCATTGTACGTTGAATTTGTAGTAAAGTAGTTGACATAAGTCCAAGAAAAAGATTATTTGGAGATTATAAGGATTATGTTATTTCAAACAAGTAATGAGTAAATTCGTGAAGGTGAGAGGTGAAGCAAGTCAAAGAAAATGAGTTTTGTTGAAAGATGTCGATTTGGGATAAAATACGGGCCGAGCAATAATACCCGATATTTATGAACTAGTACCATACAAGGTACCATATGACCATGATATTATGCTGTATAAAGTGTATTATAATAAGTAAAATTTTAAGTAATTTGAGACAATTCTTAATTATACGGGGAATTGGTTAACTACCGAGTAATGGGATATTACCTAATAAGTGGATACAGATTAAAATTTCCCATCCCTATCCCCACGTAGCAGCAAGCCACATCTCAAATGAATGACACTTAATCATTCTTATTAGGTGGCAACCTAATATACCAAATACAAGGCGTTTCAATTCAAAGAATTTCCATACAAAGATACTACAATGACAAGTGGGGACGTTAGTCATTCTGATGAATTTCAACAAATTCATTCTCAAGATACTACAATCATATTTTAATATTTCCATACCAAAGACTCTACCATCAGAAGTGAATTCATCTAAGCTTTTAACAAATCTCATTCTCAAACACTACAATTAGAAGTGGAGGAAATGTTGGCCATTCTTAGGATTTTTCATCTTTTCATTTTCAAACACTTGAATCAGATCCCAAATATCACATTAAGCAACATGATTCTTCAACCAACCCAACGAGAATTATTGGAACTTTAGCAACGTAAAATTTTGCGGTTCTAACGGAGTACGGTGCAACCTTTTTCCAAGAACATCATATGAATTTTTCCCTACTCCAGATATGTTATGGTTAAACCCTTCTTTCATTTTTGCATGATCTCATAATTACACGAGTTTGATAACAAAACATAAAAAAAAATTCATATCCTGAAATTTACGTATATTTTTGTAGTTTTGTAAGTTACAATATTCTCTTTATTGGGGCTTCATATTCATTTGAGTATTTTCTTTTTTCAGTCAAGTGAGCAGAGAGTTTATATATATATATATATATATAGTATCACAGTATTTTCATTACCATCGAGCTATAATCGATGGGCAGGCCCATATTGGGCAACCTCTGATCAGATGGTAAGTTATATACCGAGCCTACTATGGCCGAGCGCCTATGAGCGAGCCCGGGTGGACGAGATACAGAGCCTAGTATGGCCGAGCGCCTATGAGCGAGACTACTATGGCAGAGAAATTAACTTTATAGGGACAGACAACTATTTTACTTTCTATATTGAGAGAGCTGAGTCAGTATCAGCATGTAAGTATATCTTCAGATTATCTTTGACTTCTAGTTGTTTTCAGTTGTTATATTATCAGTTCAGTTCAGTTCAGCTTTCTGTATATTGCCTTACATACTCAGTACATTATTTGTATTGACGTCCTTTTGTTGGGGACGCTGCATTCATGCCTGCGGGTATAGATAATCAGTTTGACGAGCCCTCATAGTAGACGAGGTTTGCATTCAGCGAAGGATCGGTAAGACTCCACCATCATTCGGAGTACAGCGAGTCTATGAGTCATTGTGTCATAGTTTTGCTATAGACGTATGGGTAACCCGGTGCCCTGTCCTGTTTGATGTTAAATAATCATAGAGGCTTTGTAGACAAAGGTTCAGTTTGAACAGTATGTCAGAGGACTTGACGGCCCATATGTATTCATGTTTTAAGAACGATAGTTTATTGATACATTGCTGCCCACTAATAGTTGTACATTATGAGTTGTGGCCATGTGGGCCCATGATAGTTACAAAAGGAATGAGTTCAGCTAACTCGACCTATGTATGTTCTAGTTTTGGTCGAACGATCATGAGTTACACAGTGGTTCGCTCAGGCCAGTTAGGCACCGGGTGCCAGCCACGCCTCCCAAGGTTTGGGGCGTGATATCAACGAACAAAGTGATTGTTCAAAACCTCAAGAAAAGGTTGGATGCGACAAAATGAAAATGGCACAAAGAATTTCCCAGAGTTCTATGGGCCTATAGAACAACGGCCAAGTCGACCACATGAGAGACTCATTTTTCCCTTGTGTATGGTGTAGAAGCTCTAATCCTGGTGGAAGTAGGGGAACTCAAATTAAGATATTTCCAGGCAGATGAAGAATCGAACAACGAAGCAATGTGAATCAACTTGGAAATGCTCGAGGAACGTAGGGACTTGGCACGTGTAAGAATGGTAGCTCAAAAGTAGAGAATGGAGCGATATTATAATCGAAGGGCCAGCCTCCATTATTTCAAAGTAGGAGATTTGGTTCTGCGGGAAGTAACTTAAAATACCCGGGAGCTCAACATGGGGAAGCTGGGTCCAATATGGGAAGGTCCTTACCGGATTTTGGCTATCACTGGGAAAGGTTCATGCGAGTTGGAGAACCAGAATGGAGACAAGTTGCCCAGCAATTGGAACGTGGTGCACCTTATAGATCACTCCAGAATATGAATAAACTCAATGACAGTCAAATGGTACATCCCTCAACCGTAGCAATTTGGAGTCAACAATTTCGACCCGGTGCAGGACACACACCCATACTGGCCTACCAATAACCCTAAATCAACTCTAGTCACTCACAACAGATAGATAACTCTCTGAAAGTTCACAATGACTGAAACATGGCCTATACTAATATTTGACTAGCTTTGCTTGCATCCTCGCAGTCCATAACCACAAAATAATCTGCTTCTGAGAACTCTCGATCTCGAAGCCCATAAAGCGCACAAATTACCATATCTGATCCCAACTCCACCGCTCGAATAGATAACACATCCCTAATCCTCAATCATCTCACGAGGGATACCCCTATAATTCTTCTGTGTCACCAAGAAACCTTGAATATCAACAGTCGATCCAACAAGAGAGCGTCGCACTACCAATGAAGCACCCTAAACTCCACACATTGTCTCTTTAGAAATGTATACCCTCATCAAGTCACCCAATAGTGATATCATCTATCTAGTCATCTGAAACTGCCAATGTTGTCTAAGAATTTTGACCTTCCTTCGAGAAATGAACTGTGTCCTCACATATGCCAATCCCAACTCTACATAACATACCGCATATGCCTTTCCATCCTATGATAAATATGAGAAATTCATGATCCCTTCTGATCCACAAGCAACTACGTACCCAACTAGCCAAGAACTTTCCATTTGGTCCCATTTAGAAGCAAAATCACTATACATCACCTACACATCACGCCAGAAGAAAATATGCATCTCTAACCGTGGTAGAAACCATCAGGAACTATCCGAAACCCATTTGTACAACACCAAACCATCAGGACTGAATCCTTCTAACTCAACCAAGCTACGTAGGTCGCCAAAACCCAAGAGACTTGCTAAGAAACACCTGTAAAAACTCATTACCTCATGAATACTCAAAGAACTTATCGTATCCCTTACCATGCCGATCTGACCGACTACCAAGTTGTCCTATTTATCCAAGTTCCTTCTGACTTACCTGCGAATTGGTACTTCTCCTTGCCATAATACCGCAATTCTCAACCTAGACTCACCACACAAGACCCAAGCATAAAACCATACCGTCTGAGGCTCATAAGCCGCTGAATACTCTCTCAAATAGCCGCTAAATACTCTCTCAAATACTCTCCCAAGCATAAAACCATCCTTAATCTAGGGTTTTGGTGGATCCCGTTGGGGGATGAGCTTATTGTGATATTAATATAGCTTTGATTGGTTGATTTNTTTAGAAGTTGGATTAGAAATAACGATACTTCGGGTGCAATCTAAAGTGAACTGTAATGCAATCTAGCTAGCGTAACTTGAGAGAGTGCGTATAGTAAATTATCATAAATACTTGAGAGAGGTTTATGGTAGATAGGGTGTTTATGATTGATAGATACAACTAATCAAACTATAAGAAGTATCCGAGAAGGAAGTTCACCGACGAGGGAAACCATAACCTTAGACCTTTATTATAATTGTTTACATCATATTGTTAGTTAATCGTTAGTTTATTAATTTTGTCAGTAGAAATAGTAAAACATCACCAATTGATATTCAAAAGTCTTGAGAAAATTGATTAAGTAAAAATTTTGTATTCTGACAGCTTGATTATTCCCTGTGGGATCGACTCTGGGCGTAATACCCCGGATTATATTTGCAGCGCCCCTTTAGTATTTCTATAAGACATAGTTAAGCGTGATCAAATTTTGGCGCCGTTGTCGGGGAGTTAACAGTGTTATCAATTGAAGTTCGAAGAATACAAAATTCTGAAATATAGTCAATTTTCTTCAAATTTTCATTTATACATTGAAATTTTAACGTTGCTAACTTGGTTGTACAAGTGCATGCCTAGAAGCTCATCAAGAACTGGTAAAGTAATTGAAGCCTTATCAGACCCCGAGAAATTTTTCAAGGCCCTAAACTGCGCCAACCGGAAAAGCAAAAAATAACCATCGGTTGAACAACTTGAACCCGACATGGAAGATCCAAATAACAGGAACAACAATGGGGATGCTATGGTAGACCCAGTCGCTCAAATAGGGGCAGAGGCTCCTTTATATGACTGGGCACAACCCACAGCTGAGAATTTGGCCACTGCGATACTAGTCCCTCAAATACAGGCCGAGTCCTTCCAGATTACAAATAATATGTTGCACTTGTTGCAAAACAAGGGACTATTCTCAGGGTCAGACATTGAAGACCCCCAGCAGCATTTGAAGAACTTCCTGTCAATTTGCAAAACATAGAGGCAACCAAACGTCACTCAGGAGGCAATAAAACTGTTGTTGTTTCCATTCTCAGTGACTGGAGCTGCCCAGACTTGGCTAAACTCACTCCCCATCAATTCCATTACCACATGGGAGGAGTTAGTTAAGCAGTTCGTGAACAAGTTTCATCCACCCAACAAGACTGCTCAACAAATTGATGAAATCTTGAGCTTCAGACAGAAACCAGTTGAAACATTACAGGAGACATGGGAACGATTTAAGTGAATGCTGGTTATCTATCCACATCATGGTATTCCAGAGCAGATGTTGGGGCAGCGTTTTTATATGGGTCTGGCTGATACTGTTAAGGCAAATGTTGATGCTTCAGCTGGTGGAGCATTCTTGAGCAAAACGTGGAGAGAAAGTCAGATCTTACTTGATAAAATGGCACAGAATTCAGGATGGACAACCAGGAATGCACCCATTACTCATGTAGTTCACTCAGTGCCATTCGATCTTAATAACACATATGAGAATACTAACTAAGAAGGTGGAGGAATCGGGGCAAAAACAGCAGGTACACATCGTAGATACAACCAATGGGGGATTATTCACATCTTGCATTGGTCAACCATTTGGTAACTAGTGGAATGTAGAAATTGATCACCCTCCTTATCCAGAAAACATGAATTATGATTCAAATTATGAACGCCAGAGACAAGGGGGGCAGAACTGGGGTCAGCAAGTTCAACCGTATAGACCACCTCACTAACAGTAGAACAGTGGAAATATGGGTGTCATGATACCACAAAGTAATGCAGCACCATATCAGAGATCACGAGGTTATAACCATCAGAATCAACAACAAGAATACTACCCTCCTCAGCATCAACAGGGGGGAAGGCAAGAAGATGGGTTCTCCATGTTAGAAGCTATGATGCAGCAGGTTATTGGGTCAAATGCTAAGATCAGTGAAAGAGTAGATGCCCATGACTCGGCCATTAAAAATATCGAGGTGCAGTTGGGGCAGATTTCAAATGCATTTAACAATCGTCCTCACGGAACTTTACCTGCTGATACTCAGGTGAATCCAAGGGACCAGGGCCCAAATCAACTAATGGCAGTGAGCCTCCGCAATGGCAAAGACCTAGACCTGGAACAAGAGATGAGGCATGAAAGTAGACAGACAGATACATTGGTGCAGGTGCCTATTAAAATTGATGACTCGACTCCTTTGACCAAGGGCATAGTGCAGCCAGCTAAAGGAGAATCTAATAAGCAAGGTGAAGCTGAGAAAGAACTTGAGGAAATCACAGAGCTAGCAGTTGAGGTGGAGGTGGAAAAGGAAAAAGAACAGATAACAGGAAAGAAGAGATCACCAGCTCCATTCCCTCAAAGGCTGGCAAAATACCAGAAGGATGAGCAGTATAAGAAATTCTTGGAAATGCTAAAGCATATACAGGTAAATATCCCATTGATTGATGAATTCAAGGAAATGCCTGGCTATGCTAAAATGATGAAGGACTTGATGTCCAGAAAATTTGACTTCTAAGATCTGGCTACCGTCACCCTTAATCAGACTTGTAGTGCGGTGGTGACGCGTCCTATTGCTCAAAAGTTGTCTGACCCAGGGAGTTTTACAATTCCTCGTACCATTGGAAACTTAGCTTTCACCAAGCTCTATGTGACTTGGGATCCAGCATTAATCTGATGTCGCTGGCCATATATAAAAGACTGTGGATTGGTAGAGCCAGGCCCACCTCCATGCTGCTGCAACTTGCTGATAGGACGGTGAAGAGACCGTCGGGTATTCTGGTCGATGTGTTAGTGCAAGTGGGGAAATTTGTTTTCCCTGCTGACTTTTTGATCCTAGACTGCCGAGTAGATGGGGAAATTCCCATAATCTTGGGAAGGTCATTTTTGGCCACAGGCAGAGCCCTCATCGATTGTGAGACTAGTGAGCTTAAGATGAGGCTCAATGATGAAGAAATCACGTTCAACGTGCAGAAGTCTATGAGGCTACCAAGTGAGTTCGCCAACTGCTCTCTTATTGATGCCGTGAACGTGATCCTGGAAGAAGATGATGCATCCTTAACTGTGGGGGACCCTTTGGCTGCATGTTTGATGAACTTAGATGATATGAACGGTGAGGAGATAGTAGAATGGGTATTAGCATTGGATGTAAAAGGGACATGGTCGAGGGCTCTCGAAATTGAACCATTACACTTGGAAAAGAGAGAGCCCACCAGCCAAGCCCTCAGTTGAAGTACCACCCAAGTTAGAGCTGAAGCCTTTTCCAGCGCACCTCAGATATGCATTTCTTGGACCTAACTCTACATTACCTGTTATTATTTCATCTGGGTTGTTAGATGTGTAGGAACAATAGCTGTTACAGGTACTTTCTGAATGCAAGACTGCCATTGGCTGGACGATGGCGGATATCAAAGGGATCAGCCCAGCCTATTGCACAAGATTCTCTTAGAAGAGGGACATAGACCTTCTAGGGAACATCAAAGGCGGTTGAATCCAAATATAAAGGAAGCGGTGAAGAAAGAAGTTATAAAGTGGTTAGATGCGAGAATCATTTTCACCATCTCTTACAGCAGCTGGGTTAGCCCAGTATAGTGTGTACCAAAGAAGGGTGGTATGACAATGGTAAGGAATGATAAAAACGAGCTGATATCCACTAGAATCGTCACGGGCTGGAGAATATGCATAGATTACAGAAAGTTGAACCTTGCCACCCGCAAAGACCACTTTCCACTTCCCTTCATTGATCAGATGCTCGACCGGCTAGCAGGGAGGTCTCATTTTTGTTTCCTTGACAGGTATTCGAGGTACAACCAGATTTCTATTGCCCAGGAGGATAGGGAAAAGACCTCCTTCACATGCCCTTATGGAGTATTTGCCTTCAGGAGGATGCCATTTGGTCTCTGTAATGCACCTGCAACATTCCAACGGTGCATGATGGCCATTTTCACAAACATGGTGGAAGATATTATGGAGGTCTTCATGGATGATTTCTCAGTGGTGGGAAATTCATTTGATGAATGCCTAGCAAATTTAAACCGTGTACTAAAGAGGTGCATCGAGATGAACCTAGTGCTGAATTGGGAGAAGTGCCACTTCATGGTATAAGAAGGAATTGTCTTGGGACATTTAGTCTCGAGTAAAGGTATTCAAGTGGACAGAGCCAAAGTAGGAGTGATGGAAAAACTCCCTCCACCCACGTCAGTCACAGCCATTCGTAGCTTCCTAGGACATGACGGATTCTACCGGCGATTCATCAAGGACTTCTCCATAATTGCCAACCCTCTCTGTAAGTTACTAGAAAAAGATAACCCATTTGTGTTTTCTGATGATTGCAGGTTAGCTTTTGAGGAGCTAAATAAGCAGTTAGTCACTGCACCGATTATAGTTGCCCCCGACTGGGAGCAACCGTTCGAACTCATGTGTGACGCTAGTGACTATGCTGTGGGAGCTGTGTTGGGCCAGTGAAAAGATAAGGTAATGCACCCAATTTACTACGCAAGTAGAACGTTGAGTGGAGCTCAGCTAAATTACACGGTAACAGAAAAAGAAATATTGGTTGTAGTCTTTGCATTTGACAAGTTTAGGTCTTACCTGATCAGGTCGAAAGTGATTGTGTACACTGATCACGCATCCATTCGGTATTTGGTAGAGAAAAGAGAATCTAAGCTACGCCTAATTCGTTGGGTGCTGCTTTTGCAAGAGTTTGACTTGGAGATTCGTGATTGTAAGGGAACGGAGAACAAAGTCGCTGATCATTTATCACGCCTTGAAGGTGCTGAAAAGGCACATGAGTTTGAGGATATTCTGGAAACCTTTCCAGATGAGCAGCTGCTGGCCACAAGCGTGGGAGAGGTGCCATGGTATGCAGATATTGCTAATTACCTGGCATGCGTCATCGACCCTTATGAGCTCTCCTCTGTGCAAAAGAAAAGATTTTATCGTGATAGCCTTAATTACTATTGGGATGAACCTCATTTGTTTAAAATTTTCATTGATAACATGATCCGGATGTGCATCCCCGAGATAGAACAATTTGCTATTTTGCAGGCTTGTCACGCAGCTCCCTATGGAGGACATTTTGGAGGAGTCCGAACACCAGCTAAAGTGTTGGAGGCCGGGTTTTATTGGCCCACTGTGTTCAGAGATGCCCATCAATGGGTGAAGGGCTGTAATGAATGCCAAAGGATAGGGAACATATCCCGTCGTCATGAGATGCCCATGAATCCGATACAAGAGGTAGAAGTGTTCGATGTTTGGGGGATAGATTTCATGGGTCCTTTTGTCAGCTCCTACGGCAATAAGTACATACTTGTTGTTGTATATTACATGTCCAAATGGGTAGAAGCTGCAGCATTCCCCACCAATGATGCTCGAGTAGTGATGAGGCTCTTAAAGAAGAATATATTCACCCGTTTTGGGACCCCAAGGGCCATTATTAGTGACGGAGGCACTCATTTCTGCAATCGTGTCTTTGAAAAGTTGCTTGCTAAATATGATGTACGTCACAAGGTAGAAACCCCGTATCACCCCCAAACTAGTGGGCAGATTGAGGTCTCCAACCGTGAAATAAAGAGTGTGCTGACCAAAATAGTTAACGCCACAAGAACTGATTGGGCGAAGAAACTTAATGATGCACTCTGGGCCTATAGAACCGCATTCAAAACACCAATCGGTATGTCTCCATACAAGTTGGTATTTGGTAAGGCCTGTCACCTGCCCGTGGAATTAGAACATCGAGCTTGGTGGGCATTGAAGCAGTTGAACCTGGATCTCGATACTGTTGGAGAAAATCGAATCACAGAGTTACACGAGTTGGAAGAGTTCAGAGGACGAGCATTTGAAATCACCAGGTTGTATATGGAATGAATGAAGAGATTACACGACAAAAACATTGTGGACCAAGATTTCAGACCAGGGGACAAGGTATTTCTTTACAATTCAAGATTAAGACTGTTCCCGGGTAAGCTCAAGTCCCGATGGTCTAGCCCTTTTAAGGTGGTCAACGTATTTCCTTATGGTGCGTGGAAATTACTGATGCGGATGGGTCTAACGCCTTCAAGGTCAATGGACAACGATTAAAAAGGTATGTGGGAATTAATGAAGCCAGTGTGATGGCTATTGTGCATCTTGTTGAACCTAAAAGACTGAACGATCCTTAAATTGCGTTCATTCTGCATCGGGCAACAACGTTAAATCAGGCGCTTCATAGGAGGCTACCTATTGACTTGTTGTAATCGTCGTGCCACAACATTAACTAAGGAGATTATTGGGAGGCAACCCAATGTGTAGTTAAATCTTAGCATAGCTAGAAGTATTTCGTGTAATTATAGGTACTAACGAGCTTGCAAGTGCATTCGGGTGAAAGGAGCAGTGTTTTAGCATGACGAAAAGTGGGGACAAAGCCGGGGTCAAGCAGGATTTAGGCCTCAAACGCCCAGCAAAAGTCAGAAGACCCCAGGCGTTAAGCCCCAAACGCCTGGCAACCTCCAGGGGGCACCAGGCGTTAAGCCTAAAACGCCTGGCTAACGCCAGGGGGGTCTGGACGTTCCAACTCTAATGCCAGAGTGCCCGGGATTATTGACTAAATCGCACACCAAACGCTAGGTAAGTCCCCTCTTCTTATTTTTACATCTCCCAACTCTCTCTCAAGCAAGTTTCTACTCCCAAGCACACAACCAACACAGATTTTCTCGCATAATCACACCAAAACACATAGATTAACACACACATCTTCACTACAACAACACCCACAACACACACAGATCTGCACAGGTTTGATTTTCGTGGTGCACTTCATCCGACAAACACACATCAATCTTTGAGGTATGATTCTATTTCTATCCTTTGTTACTTCGAATTGGGTGTTACAATTATGAAAGGTGTATCCTTGATTCATGGAGATTCTTTATGGGTTTATGCAGTTCATGGTCATATTGTATTGTGCTGTGAACCCCAATCCGTGAAACCCTTTAGGAATGGGTTGAAATTGTGAAGCTAAGTGGTATTATGGAACCCCAAACAGATTTGGGTACATGAGGCAGTCCCTCAAGTCCATAAGAGCTCCCATGTCAATTGTCCTAGACAAGTGCTCGATGTAATGCCTCAATGTCAATACATATCCCATTTGGAGCCCGAGTCTCCGGGAAACAAACCACTAGTGTCATGCATCTTGAACTCCATGAAATTTTAAGTGTGAAGTGGCTCACGAGAAGCCTTATGTGTCAATTGGTCATAAACTCGCCAAGGTGAAGTCTGAGTAACCTTGGAAAAGTGGGAAAGCGTATAGTACACACTTTGTGACACCCACTAACTACTGATCATTTGTGCAGGGCATACAATGCTACCCAGAAGAGCCACCGGCAAAGGAAAGGCCATGTCTTCGGCCCCAGTGAAAACCAAAGCAAAACCCCCACCACCTCAGAAGAAAAGAAAAGGGGGAGATGATACTTCCAGTATGACTGGTGAGGAAGCAGTAGCTGATGTCGCTGCTATGAGACAGCAACTCGTTGGCCAACGGGAATATGGTATCAACAGCATACCAGCACACTCCAGGAAATGGTATGCACGCTGCAAGCCCAAGCATGTTCACCCTGAAGGGGCCATTAAGGAACGGAGTCTGAGAACCAAATTCCCGGCGATTTGGAGGAGCATCCATGAGTTGGGTTTAGGATATGTGTTCAGGCACAATGGTAACATCAACCTTAACTTAGTCCGGGAATTCTATGCAGTGTTTGACCCTAAGGACAAGGACGAATTGGTGCTAATTCGTGGGCACTTGGTGGATTTTTCAGCCAAGGCCATATGTGATTTTCTAGGTGCACCAAATGTTTCGGTGGAGCCTCTAGAGCAATTCATCCGCCATCCTAACTATAGAGAGGTGAGGCACACACTTTGTGGGGTTGATTCCAGGGCTGCTTGGATTCAGGATAGAGCCACAAATCGCCATAAAAGGTTTCCCAAAAAGAAGATGAAAGATGAAACCCAGATGTGGCTTAAATTGATTAATTCACAGATACTACCGAGCAACCATGACACCTTAATCAGCCGAGAAAGAATTTATGTGCTTTATTTCCTGATGACGGGGCAGAAAGTGAATGTGGGCCATCTGATGCGCTATCAAATGGGGTTGGTGTGTTCCAGCAACAGAATTGATTGAATACCATTCCCAAATTTCCTGACTCAGTTCCTGGTAAATGAAAATATAGCAGTTGATCCCAACTTTGACCATACCATTGATCAACTCACCCGAGAGAATGACATCACTGGCTTGAGACTGAAAGAAGAGTCTTCATTGACCAATGACAAGCGCAATGTGCGGGATGATAGTTTCATAGCCCATCTTTATGGGATGATGGATTTGCAGTTGCGTATAGGAGGTCGCGCAACGTCAGTTGATGAAAGGGATGAGTTGGATCAGAGATACCCGCTCAATGCTCACGCTCAACAGATGATTGTAGCAGGTGAGGAATACAGGCTCCTAGATGATGAGGATATCAACACACCTGACGACTCTGATACAGAGACGATGCGCTCAGATGATGAAGATGATGGAGAAGATGAGTATGAGGAAGAATGGAGAGCGTCTGATGATGAAGACGCTGAATGATTAGGGAGTTTCCTGCACCTTACTTTTATTTCTTCTTTTGTCTATATATGATGCACTGAGGACATTGCATGAATTAAGTGTGGGGTGTGTACAAATGTGTTGTGGGATTTTATTGTACCTTATGTGGTTTCTTGTTGTAGTTTTTGTTTTCCATGATAGTAAATTATTTTTCTTTTAAGTTTTTGTAGCGGTTTCTAGCAGTCTTTTTATTTTAGGTAAAATATGTGGACTCTTCCCGACGATGGATATCCTAGACAGTTCTCTTGAGGGAAGTAAGTCTAAAGAAAATACTGGAAAAAAAATATTTTTTCTTTTAGGTAGTGTAGTAATTCCCCCTTGATTTTTCTTTAGACCACGGTTCTTTTTCAAGAGTTTTTAATTGAACCGGGTGTAGGTAGTTTGTAATTTTTAGGAGTAGTAACCAAATGGTTGAGAAAATAATTGCAGTAATATCTCGGAACTTTGTGATGCCTTGAGAATAGTCAGTATGTTGGTTGTGACGCTTAGGCTCAATTGTTTGACTCTAGGATAAATACCTTAAATCGTGGATTCTTAAATTTGCTTAACTGTTTTGACTGGAGTGTCGTGATATATCCAATCCTGAGTGAGTTATGTGCCATGTGTGTGTGAGGTTTGTATGTCACTATGCATTGCATTTGATGTCTAGAACTTTTCCCGTGTGTGTGCAAAGCGAAATAGTAGTTTTGTTCAGTCGTGGAAGTGATATAGGCGTTTCTTTGTTGAGCCAACTATGTATATTTTACCCGTCTAATTGTTATGTATCGTAGTTAACCCCGTTGAGCCTATAATCTTGTTTCTTTGGCAACCACATTACAAGTCATATCCCTTTATTTGAATCGATCTTATATTCGAACCTTGTCACCTCTCGTAAGCACTGAAAATGTGATGAAATATGAAAAAGTTAAAATGTGGGGTGGTAGGTTGGTTTTTTAGGGGAATAATTGA
>ML349919.1:0-29511 GCA_005239505.1 Nicotiana paniculata | reverse complement strand
TGTATATATATATATATATATATATATGTTATGAGGTGCCTTGGGACACATCAGATTCATGGAATTATGTCTATTTAGGTTCAGGGGGTATCGTTGTGGTCAGATGATGAGTTATGCGGTGCATGGTGCTGATTCAACAAAGGTATGTAGTCATGTTCTGGTATGTCATGTGGTAGTTGATACACTGTTTATATGTTGGAAGTAGGCCTGACAGAGAATTTCAAGTGTTGGAACTAGGTTCTGAGCTTATTATATGGATAAAAGAAGAAATCTTCAGATTGGGTCAAGCTAATGTACTCAACTGGATTGTGGTAGAACGGGAAGGTGCTCGAAGTGTTAAACAGTGATTTCAGATAACTCCAGAGCAGTTCTTAGCATGCTCGAGGACGGACATCTGTTTAAGTAGGGGAGAATGTAACGACCCGATCGGTCGTTTCTGAGCTTTAGCGCGTCATTCAGCGATTTGAGGTCGTGAGCAGCTTCGTTTCAGGTATTACGACCCGTGGGCGTGGTCGGAATTAAATTTCGGGAAGTTCAGGGTTGATTTGGAAAGAAAATTCTCATTTAAGAAGCCTTAAGTTGGAAGAATCAACTAAGATTGGAATTTTGAGTAAACGAGCTCCAAATCAGGATTTGAAGGTTCCAGCAGGTTCGTATGATGATTTAGGACTTGGGCGTATGTCCGGATCGGATTTTGGATAACCCGGGAGCGTTTCGGCGTATATTATGGAAGTTAGCATTTTAGAAGAATTTCATAGATTTGGGCTTGAAGTGAATTTCAGTGTTGTTGATGTCCGTTTTGGATTCCGAGTCTGGGAATATCTTCGTATGGTGATTGTGGAGTTGGGAGCGCGATCGGAAGTGAATTCGGATGTCTGGAGGTCATTTTGAAGTCATTTGGCTAAAGATAGAAATTTGAAGGGTTTTGAGAAAATCTGACCGGAAGTGGAAATTTTGATATCGGGGTCGGAATGCGATTCCGGAAGTTGGAGCAGGTCCATAATGTCGAATATGACTTGTGTGCAAAATTTGGGTTCAATCACACGTGATTTGTTAGGTTTCGGCATCGGATGTAGAAGTTGGAAATTTCTAAGTTCATAAAGTTGGAATTTGGGAGCAATTCATGGTTTTGATGTTGTTTGATGTGATCTGAGGCCTCGAGCAAGTCCGCATTATGTTTTGGAACAATTTGGTATAATTGGACAGGGTCCCGGGGGCCTCGGGTGGATTTCGGGTGGCTAACGGATCAAGATTTGAAGTTTGAAGAAGGCTGGAATTGCTGTCATCTGGTGTGACCGCACCTGCGAGGTTTTGGCCGCAGGTGCGGAGTCGCGGGTGCGGCTATGGCACCGCATGTGCGAAGAATAGATGGTCCGGCTGGGAGCGCAGGTGCGATGGTATTTCCACACTTGCGAGGTCACATATACGGGTTGTAGGGCGCAAGTGTGATTTTGGGATGAAGCTGAGGAAGCCGCAGGTGCGGGAGATCGATCGCACCTGCGGACGTGCAGGTGCAGAGAAAGGATCGCACGTGCGGAATTGAGGCTGGGCAGAATGTTTTAACACCGTGAATTGTTGGACATTTCTTCATTTCTTCTTTGGCTTATGCGATCTTGGGAGGCTTCAAAGATAGGATTTCTTCATGCATTGTCAAGGTAAGTAACTCATTCATTGCTTTGCCTGTTATGTGGTAGTGTTGGGACGTTGTGCATCCATGGGAGTTGTCGGAAGGGCTTGGAAGCCGGTTATGGGACTTCGGAGCGAGGTAAGTCTCCTTTCTAACTTTGTGAGGGGGAATTGTCCCCCTAAGTGAATTAATTGAGTATGTGCTATTATCTTCGGGGGCTACGTACGCTTGAGGTGACGGGAGTCCGTACATTGCTACTATTATGCCATGTCTGGGTAGCCTAGGACCCACTAGCATGCCTTATGTGTTGTACTCGTGATCCTGCTTGTATTACTTGACTGCTAATATAATCGAAATCGTAATTTGATACCTAAAGAAGATTAGAGTTCATTTTCTTAATCAGTTGGAAAGAGAATTGTTTTCCTCCGTGGTTAATCGTATACTTGATAAAGTGATATTATTGAACATTATTAGACTTGGCAAATAAATATCCAAAAAGGATTTAAACACTGTTTTATGGTTTTTATAAGAGAAATCTGTCATTTACTTGAGTATTCGTTTTCCCGACGTATTTTTGGTGTACTGTTGATTGTGCCTGACTGCATGTGACCGCTTCGCAATTTACATTCAACGAGCGGAGTGTTATTTCCCCCACTCTCATGGGAGCGGGCCGTACGCCACGACGGATTTAAAGATGCACTTTGGGTACGGGCCGTTCGATCCTCGACAGTGCATAAACATGAGTATTTTATTGAGAGATGCACTTTTCGTACGGGCCGTTCGATACTCGGCAGTGCATAGACATGAGTATTTTATTGAGAGAAGCACTTTTGGTACGGGCTATTCGATCCTCGGCAGTGCATAGTCATGAGTATTTATTGAGAGGTGCACTTTTGGTATGGGCCGTTCGATCCTCGGCAGTGCACATAGATGATTATTATGACGGCTCAGTCCGGTTGTCCTTATCCCGTATGCGCATGCTAAATTGATAAATGTTTTTCATGGATTTTTTTTAGTGACAAGATATTTGGGGGAAACAAAGAGGAAATTGTTTATTTAAAATATTTTGGGGAAAAATGAGGAAGTAGTAACTGTTTGTTTATTTTCAGTGTTTACTTGGATTTCGGTGCCTTATATATATTGTTGCTTTACTACCTTTACATGCCTACCATGTTCATCATATGCTGTTAATTAATTTGCTAGCCTTAGTGAGTGTCTAACTCGACCTCTCGTCACTACCTCTCTGAGGTTAGGCGGGCGACTTACTGAATACACGTTGTTTTTGTACTCATGCTACACTTGCTGTGCATTTTATTGCACAGGTACTTTCATAGTAATGTGGAGGAGTCGGAGACTTAGGCGAGCTGCATCATCCGGAGGCGATCCGCAGCTGACAGAGTCTTCCTCGTACTGTATTTATTTTATTTTAAATTTTCTTGTCCAATTTGTATTTCGGATAGACTTTGTGATGATTGTATAAATTCTTAGAAATTTCTCATGTACTTGTGACACCGGGTTCTGGGAGGTGTTGGGATATATTTGCTAAAGTGTAGTATTCAAACCATTATTTTACTTAACAAACTTTATTTGGTTAACGTGTAATAAAGTGAAAGGAAATGTTTTTCATAAATGTTAAAACCAGAAATTTATTTCAATTAATTAATGATTGGCTTGCCTGACAATGATGTTCGGCGCCATCACGACCTTAGGGATTTTGGGTCGTGTCAGAAGCTATCCTTACAGCTAACCGAATACTCAACAGAGTACCCCACAACAAAATGCAATCTATTCCATATTAAAAATGGAAAATAAGAAAACCCAACTTGAAATATTTCAAAGTTTGGGGGTGTCTAGCAAAGGTACAAGTTCCTTTACCCTAAAGGGTTAAAATCGAACCAAAAACTGTAGATTGAGTTTTTATTGGATATGATACAAACAGTAAAGCATGTTGGTTTTTGGTTCATGAATCTGATAATTTCGAAATTCATGTTAATACTGTAATTGAATCAGATAATGCTGAACTTTTTGAAAGAATTTATCCGTATAAAAGTGAATGCGAGTCGTCAAGTGAAAGACTGAAATGACCACGGGAAGAACCAAAGGAAAATACTCCAAGTGAAGAAGATCCAAGGCATAGGAAACGTCAAAGAACATCTACTTCCTTTGGACCAGATTTTGTGACATTCTTGCTTGAAAATGAGCCTCAAACTTTTAAAGCAGCCATGTCATCTTCTGATTCAACATTTTTTAAAGAGGCAGTCAATAGTGAGATTCAATCAAGTATAGATTACCATACATGAGAATTGGTTGATCTTCCTCCATGAAATAAGGATTTAGGTTCTAAATGGATCTTTGAACGAAAAATGAAAGCTGATGGCACTATTGACAAATATAAGGCAAGAATCGCTGTCATAGGTTATATACAAAAGGAAGGCCTTGATTACTTTGACAATTACTCGCTAGTAACGAGGATAACATCTATTAGGGTGTTAGTGGCACTGGAGGTCGTGTACGGTCTTGAAATCCATCAAATGGATATTAAAACAACTTTCTTAAATGGAGAATTGGAGAAAGAAATTTATATGGAACAACCTGAGGGTTTTGTGGTTCCGAGTAAAGAAAAGAAAGTGTGCAAACTTGTTAAGTCGCTTTATGGATTTAATCAAGCACCCAAACAATGGCATGCCAAATTTGACCAAACAATATTATCAAGTGGGTTTAAAATCAATGAGTGTGACAAATATGTTTACATTAAAAATACTCCAGGACATGAAGTTATTGTTTGTTTATATGTTGATGATATGTTTATAATGAACAAACGCATGGAAGATATAAATTCTACTAAGCGCATGTTGGCTAGAAAATTAGACATGATAGACTTAGGAGTTGCTGATGTGATCTTAGGAATCAGAATTTACAAGACTCCACAAGGTCTAGCATTATCACAGTCTCACTACATTGATAAGGTACTTGACAAGTTCAAGTATTTGGATTTCAAAATTGCCGAGACTCCAATTGACGTGAGTTATGCACTTCAAAAGAATGAAGAAAAGTGACTCACAACTGGACTATGTAAGAGTATTGGGAAGTTTGATGTATATCATGAATTGTACGCCACATGATATAGAATGTGCTATTAGTAAACTGAGTGAGTTTACAAGTAATCCCAATCAAATACACTGGATGGTAATGAAACGAGTTTTGGGATATCTGAAACATACCCAAAATTACGCTTTGCATTATAACAAATATCCCTCTGTGATCGAGGGATATAAAGATGTAAATTGGATAACCGTATCATTTGAAGTTAAATCCACAAGTGGATATATGTTCACCATTGGGGGTGGAGCAGTGTCTTGGAAACCATCCAAACAAACATGCATCGCCCGTTCTACAATGGAATCTGAATGCATAACTTTAGATAAGGCCGGTGAAGAAGCTGAACGGCTCCAGAATTTCTTGGAAGATATTCCATTTTGGCCCAAACCTTTGGCACCTATATGTATACATTGTGATAGTCAAACGACAATAGGCAGGGAAGGGAGCGTTATGTATAACGAAAAATCTCGTCATATACGACGGAGACACAATACCGTTAGCAACTACTCTCTAGTGGTGTTATCATAATTGACTACGTAAATTCAAGAGATAACGTGTTGGATCCACTTGCAAAAGGTCTATCCAGAGAGGCAGTTGAAAGATCATCAAAGGGAATGGGGTTAAGTCCTAGAACAAGTCAACATGGCGGTAACTCTACCTATCAGATTGAAGATCCCAAGAGTTAGGTTCAAGGATATCAAAAAAAGTTATGAATGACGGTTCAACATTGTCAAATAACTTAACCCATTCTCGTGATGAATACAATG
This sequence comes from Nicotiana paniculata, assembly GCA_005239505.1. Taxonomy (NCBI): domain Eukaryota; kingdom Viridiplantae; phylum Streptophyta; class Magnoliopsida; order Solanales; family Solanaceae; genus Nicotiana; species Nicotiana paniculata. The sequence goes on along the minus strand of ML349919.1, from coordinate 24,018 downwards.
TTCAGAAATCGAGGTAAATCATTAAGGCTTTTTGATGAGTCAATAAAGCTTAAAGATTTTTAATGATTTTCTAAGTCTGGCAGGATATGACCAGATAGTGTGTCTATAGGATTACACATTTAGAAATCAACTATGTGAGTATGAAGTGTAAGCCGCTTCAAGAGGAATGGAAGTAAAGGCCCATTCTCTAAGAACTCATGAAACCAGGCGATGTTCATGGCTGAAACGAACACAACCGTTTCGTGTGACTTATGTTTTCTAGGTATACAACAAATCTCGACGGTTTAAAGATATCAAATCTACCGATTGACCGAGTATATCCGATATAAGTTCACTAAGGAAAGTTCAAAGGGAAACCTACTTATCCATATGCAATTAATGCTTGCATGTAGAACACACACTCGTTCGTGCATTCCTTTGTCTTATAGCCATTTTCGATTTATGTGGGGGATTGTTCTAATTACAGATTGGTGAATGAGAAATGGAGGGAAGAAAGTGGACGGAAAATAAGCTCCCTTTTTGCTTTGAAAAGAGCAAAGTATCTCTCACCGGTGATGGAAAGAAAAGTGAATGTGCTTATATTGAGAAAACACTTCTCTTGGTGTTAAACGGGTTGGAAAGAAAGTAAGCCTCGCACTGTCGTCGTCGCTCGCTCGCTCGGCTCGCTTCGGCTTCGAATTTGGTCAAAGATCGATTGATTGATTAATTTTTTTGGACAAAATTTCTTTTCATTATTTAATTAATTAACAAAAATTCAACTTGAAGTAACCCAGGACCCGCAAAGCGACCCGGTCCGGCCCGTTCCCTTTCCCGGATTATTTTAAATCCGTTTTCTATTTTTCCCCGTTATTACAAACAGAAATATTCCCACCTGTTCAAACAACTATGGCTATTTCTGAAAGATTACAAACCTTTTCAGAAACAGTGCCAAAAAGTCTTTGAATATGCTTTGAATCCCAAAATCTTTCCTTACGAATTTTCTGAACTTAAAGACTTCTTCTTCTTCTTCATAAATCTATTCCAGTGTCATTTATAGCCATTAAGTGGTTCGCAGTTCATCATCGTTTTTGGTATCAATACACTGGTGAGTCAAATTGTTCTATCATGGGAGGATAATATTCCAGCACCTCGGGTACTTGAGGAGAATAATTTCCTTAAGGACACACTGCGCATTCAGTTTGCTCGATTTATTTCGATATTGTTTTTCCAGAAATTATTTCGTCATACTGGTTCTACTAACTTTCTGTTTATGTTTCTATTTCAGAAAATCTACTATTTTTTATTGTTCATTACAGTAATACAGATTGACTAACAATCTTAAGGAAATTACTTTATTGTATTCTGTATTCTATTTTTGAAGATTAAAACCTACGTGGTTTTCTACTCCATCTGAATTTTCTATTCTATTTTGAAGATATAAATACTTCATCGGAGTATTAAAATCCAGATTCGATTTGAAGAACATAAAAATTTCATTGTTTACAGTGAAACAGTATATAAAAATTTCAATTTTTATTTATTAAACGCACTGTTTATCGTTCATTACAGAACTGTTTACTCTTCTATTTTTTTTCATTAATTGAACTCTTTTGTTGTTGACAATGAGAAACGACAATTGATAACAGAAATTCTTCTGCGACTGTTGCGGCAACGATGATAGCCTCGTCAAGAAAACTACTGTTCCACCGGACGAGAAATCGGGGAAATTTTCTGGAGCCAACTTCAAATGATGGCAGCAAAGGGTGTTTTTCTGTCTTACCACACATGGTATGCAGAAGTTCACCAGTGACGAACCTCCCGTGCATGACGCGAACATGCCAGACAACGAGAAATTTATGATTGTTGAGACATGGAGACAGACATATTTTATTTGCAAAGGATATATCCTAAGTGCTTTGAAGGATGACTTGTACAATGTCTACAGTGCTATGAATACTTCGAAAGAATTATGGGACGCACTTGAGAGGAAGTACAATACTTAAGATGCATGCTTGAAGAAGTTTGTGGTTGTCAATTTTCTAGACTATAAAATGATAGACAACAAAACTGTTAGAACCCAAGTTCAAGAGCTTCAACTTATTTATCACGACCTTATTGCTTAACGTTATGGTCGTGAATGAATTATTTCAAGTGGCTGCAATGATTGAAAAATTGCCTCCTTCGTGGAGAGATTTCAGAAACTATCCTAAGCACAAGCACAAAGAAATGAAGTTGGAAGATCTTGTGATCCGTTTCAAGATTGAGGAAGACAACAAAATGACCGAGAAGAAGTCTCATGAAAATTCAGCTATTATGGGAGCTAACATCATTGAGGAGACTGCTCCAAAAAGTAAGAAGAGAAAGAGGTCTTCTGGACAAACTAAGGAGCAGAACAAAAAGAAATTTAAGGGCAACTGCTACAATTGTGAAAAAGCTGATCACAAAACTCCTGATTATCGTCTTCCAAAAAAAATATAAGAAGAAGGGACATGCTAATATAGTGGAGAAGAATGATGACGTTGATGATCTGTATGCAATGCTTTCGGAATGTAACTTAGTTGGAAATTCGAAGGAGTGTTGGATTGACTGTGGATCTACTCGACATGTTTGTGCTTTCAAAAAAGCATTTGCGACTTACTCTACTGCTGGTCCGGAAGAAGAACTTTTCATGGAAAATACTGCAACAACCAAGATTGAAGGTTATGGGAAGATATTCCTGAAGATGACTTCCGTCAAGGTGTAAATGCTCAACAACGTTCTTCATGTTTCTACTATTAGGAAGAATTTAGTTTCTACTTCTTTACTTGTTAAGAATGGATTCAAATGTGTATTTGTTTTTGATAAAGTTGTTGTAAGCAAGAATGAAATGTATGTTGGAAAGGGCTACCTCACAGAGAGCCTTTTCAAACTAAATATAATGGTTGTTGACAGTATGAATAAAATTTTAGCTTCTTCTTATTTATTGGACTCAAATGATTTATGACATATTTGTTTAGGACATGTCAATTACAAAATCTCGCGGAAGTTAATTAATTTAGAAGTATTGCCTAAATTCGAGAGTAATAAATCAAAATGTCAAATATTTGTTGAATGTAAGTTTGTAAAACATCCTTATAAGTTTGTTGAAAGAATCATTTATACTTAATTCATACTGACATTTGTGATACGAAGTCGACACCATCTCGAGGTGGGAAAAAGTATTTTATTACGTTTATTAACGATTGCACTCGATATTGTTATATTTATTTGCTTAATAGTAAGGATGAAACAATTGAAGTATTTGAGCAATACAAGAATGAAGTGGAGAATCAATTGATTAAAAAGATAAATATGATTAGAAGTGATAGGGGTGGAGAATATGAATCTCCGTTTGCAGAAATATATGCGGAATATGGAATTATCCATCAAACTACTGCCCCATACACACCTCAATCCAATGAAATTGCGGAAAAGAAAAATCGGACATTAAAGGAAATGATGAATTCTTTATTAATAAGTTCTGGATCACCGCAGAGTTTGTGGGGGGAAGCTATCCTTACAGCTAATCAAATACTCAACAGAGTATCCCACAGCAAAACGCAATCTATTCCAGTGTGATTTACAGCCATTAAGTGGTTCCCAGTTCATTAAAGTTTTTGGTACCAATAAATTGATGAGTTAAATCGTTCTATCCTGGGAAGATAATATTCCAGCACCTCGGGTACTTGGGGAAATAATTTCCTTAAGGATACACTGTGCATTCAGTAAGCTCGATTTATTCCGATATTGTTTTTCCAGAAATTATTTCGTCATACTCGTTCTACTAACTTTCTGTTTCTGTTTCTATTTTAAAAAGTTTACTTTTTTTAATTATTTATTACAGTAATACATGACTAACAGCGAGTCCATACGCACAATTCACAAACATTTGCATCACACAACCTAATTCCAGAAGCCTAATTTATGTTATCTGCATCCTCAATGAGAGATGTAGCACAATAAAATGCTTTGCCTGCAAATGCTACATAAAGTAACTATTAAATACTATGTGGTGTTCCATGAGCTGTTTTACAGTCTGCTGAATTGAATGTCAAAGAAGAACTGTCTGTGAGTGTTGGCCTGTCTTGTCTAATGATTTAAGTAATTTCGAATGATTCTTTAGAAGGAGAAATAGGCTACCGTTGCGTGCTACCATCCACATCCATGGATATCATATTTTGGTGTTAGTCCTCTCACGATTTTACCCACGCATATGTATAAAATGTATGTTTGTGTAATGCAGATCTCTCCTTCACTTTGGTCTTGTGTCACTCTCAGATAAGCCTGGTTCCTTCCATTTTCTTTGCCGTAACAGTTGTATATATAGAATGGGAGCCTTGATGCCATGGTAAAGTTCTCACCCTGTTACCCATAGGTCACGAGTTCGAGTCGTGGAATTTTTGCATCGGGGTAGGTTGCCTACGTCACACCACTAGGGGTAGGTTATTCTGCAGTGTTTTGAGATCCTTAGTGTCTTTGTAAAGCTTCTAAATAGTGTTGTTGAATTTGTTTCACCTCATTAAAACGTTTAAGTTGTTAGAATTGGGACACATTTATTTAAGTACTTCCTAATTCCGTGTGGGTCTCATCAATCTTTTCCTCAAGTCTTCCATTTGTAAATGGGTGGTCGTAAGATTCAAAACTGAGACTTCTGCCTATGTTAGCACTGTGTTGAATTGTGCGTGACCAGCCGAAAGTTTACAAACACTTCACATACTGATTACCCCTCTATCAGCTTTATCATGTTAGATTTTTTGATGTCAATTGTCCAAGGAATAAGGCCTCTAGAGGGTACTTTTGTTGTTTTTGCTTCCTGCTAGTACAGAGTAATCTTTGTGTCCTTGATAGTCAGAGACTCAGAATTACATGAATGATTTATCTATACATGATGGGCGTGTGTTTGGTATAACGGAAAATGTTTTTCCGTAGAAAATATTTTTCAGAAAACAAGTAATAATCTTATTTATTTTCCGGTGTTTGATACGCAAATTAAGAAAAATAACTTATTAAGAGTATTCGTAAATAAGATAAACGTGAAACCACAAACTTTTGAACCAACAACCTTCTTAACCCACAAATTTCATAAACTTCTGAACCGCAAAATTTCTAATCCGCAAAATTTGTAATTTCTAAACCCGAAAACTTCCAAACACATAAACCTCCGAACTCATAACTTTGGAACTTGTAAAATTCCAAACATATAAACCGAAAGATGAAAAAGCTAAAATTGAAAATATATAAAAAAAATTTTGCCGCGGGGGTGGGGGGTGGGGTTAGACGGGGTGGGTGATGCAGACAAACAAAAAACAGAAATCTAAAATTACAAAAAAAAATTGCAAGGGTAGTAGGGTGGGTGGTGACGGAAAAAAAGAATATTTTTGGAGAGAGGGGGTTAGGTGGGTAGGCATGGGGTGGGGTTAGATGGGTGGGTGTGGGGATGTGAGGTGGTTGGTAGGGTGGGAAGGGTGAGAAGGAGTTTTGAAAAATGTTTTCCCTTCTCTTGATAAGGAAAATATTTTCCTCCAATTGAAGGAAAATGAGTTAATTAGGAAAATATTTTCCAAATCATTTAAATCAACCAAACATGAAAAAATTAAAAAATATTTTTGTCACGACCCCAAATCTACACATGCCGTGATGGTGCCTATCGTAGTACTAGGCTAGCCAATTTACTGAGTATAATACAAGAAACTTTTCATTTAAGACAATAACGCAATGTATCAAAATCTCGCACGTTTACTATTTAAAAATCTCCGGATAATCAAAGAAAACATCTGAACCAAAAATCTCTAAAACCCGGAGTCAACAGTCATGAGCGCTAAATAGAACATAGAATCTGACACGATATTTCCTTAATACATAAAGTCTAGGAAAAATGTAAATATGCGACAAAATGAGATGGAGAAGGGTGGGGCTGCGAACGCCATGCATCTACCTCACAATCTCCGACTAGCTCCACTGAGAACAACCGAGTCTCACTCGATCCGGGCACCTGGATCTGTACACAAGGTGCATGGGGTAACGTGAGTACACCAACTCAAAAAGTAACAAATATAAATAAGGACATGAGTGGAGTGACGAGCTTTTAAAATCATGAAAATTCATATAATAAACATCAGTAGAAAACAATAAATCAAGTCAGGGATCTACGTCCCGAAAGTCTCATAAAAACTCCAGTTTTCCCTTTTCCAAATTTCATATAAAACATTGGTTCAATATTTATCGTTTAGAGGGTAAAATGAAAATAAGAGTGAAAACAGTAGTTTAATAGCAAATAAGCCCCTCGGGCACAGTGCCACTCACAATATAAAGCCTCTCGGGCAAGCCTCTCAGTCACTCGGNGGCACAGTGTCACTCACAATATAAAGCCTCTCGGGCAAGCCTCTCAGTCACTCGGGACTCATCTCTCGTCAATCAACACTCAGCACTCACGCTCAATAGATGCCATATAATAATCGAGGCGGCGTGCAGCCCGATCCATCACTATCCTAACAAATTCGGCTCTTGGCCTCGCTCAGCCATCACCCGCACAAGCCACTCGGGCATCTCACCACAATCACAGGGACTTAGCCCAAAATATTTTTCATTTGTTTGAAAACAGGGTGATAAACAGAAATGAAAATGAACAAGTATAAATCATGACTTAGATCATATTTTCTATCAAAAACAGTGTGAGAAATAGTAGTAAAATACCTCGTAGGGTCCAAACAGGTCGGCACTAGGCCCCAAACATGGCATACAGCCCAAATATAGTGTAAATCTCTAGAATACGGAGTATCACGTGATTTAAAATTAATTACGCGGCTTAATAGTCGCTATTGGACGGGCCAAGTCACAATCAGTATAGATGCACGCCCACAAGCCCGTCACCCAGCATGTGCGTCACCTCATTTATCAAAACAATATGAAATACCGGGGATTCATACCCTCAGGTCAAGATTCACGTTCGTTACTTACCTCAAACTGGAAGAAAACTACTCTGCGATGCCTTTTCTTCTCGACTCGGCCTCAACGCACTCCGAATCTATTCAAAACAGATTCATATCATCAAAATACGCTAAAGGGACAAAGCCCACTCGAAAATATCCAATTTACATCATAAATCCCGAAATTGGCCAAACCTGACCCTCGGGCCCACGACTCGGATTCCAATAAAAATCACAAAACCAGAATCCTTGCACTCTCGCGAGTTCATGCATACCAAATACATCAAAATCAGACCCCAAATGGCCCCTGAATTCCCCAATCTAAACGCTCAAGTTTCAAGCCCTTAATCTTCAAATTTCACCATTAAAACCTGATTAAACAATGGGATAATTTCCATAAACACAAGATACAAAGTACATGTAGCTTACCTCACTGAATACACTTGATTCCCCCTTGAAATCCCTGCTCAAAGCTCCAAAATCCGTCAAAAAATGGTGAAGGAAATGAGAGAATTTCGCGAAGGCAACCTTATATAGGTTCTGCCCAGCTATATCGCACCTGCGACAAAAACCCCGCACCTGCGGAAAATCCTTAACAGGTGCGGAATCTCACTTACGCCAAAATTCTGCATCTGCGGTCCTCATCACGCACCTGTGGGCCCGCAAGTGCAACCCAACTTCCGCACCTGCGCTCCCAAGCCAGGTTCCTCTTTTCCGCATCTACACAAGGCTTTCCGCACCTGCGCCTTCGCACTTGTGGCTCCCCGTCTGCAGGTGCGACCACACCAGAATGCCTTCACCAGCATCCTTTTGCTACAATTTTTGCCTACTTCCAACCTCCCGAAATCATCTGAAATCAATCCCGAGACCCTCGAGGCCTCAAAAAAAAGTACCAACAAGTCATTCATGAGTTTATAACATTCCGTGGCCTATCCGAAACTCACCCGAGCCTTCGGAGATCTAAACAAAAAATGCACGTAAGTCTAAAAACATCAAACGAACTTGCTCGTGCGATCAAATCATGAAAATAATAGGTAAAATTATGAATTAAACCTCAAAACTCATCATTTTTCTCAAGAACACTTAAAGTTCACTATTTCTCAACCGGACGTCCGAATCACGTCAAATAAACTCTGATTCTCACCAAATTTCACGGATAGCATTTAATTAATATAAAAAATCTGTATCGGGCTCCGAAACTAAAATACGTCCCCGATACCAATGGTTTAAAACATTAACTCTTTTCTGTATTTCATTAATAATTCAGCAAAACAATTTCTTTCGAAAATTGATTTCTAAGGCTTGGGACCTCGGAATTCAATTCCAGGCATACGCCCAAGTCCCATATTTTATTGTGGACCTTCCGAAATCGTCGGAACACAGATCCGGGTCGATTTACTCAAAAGGTTGACCAAAGTCAACTATAATTAAATTTTAACTCTAGAAATTACTATTTCCCATATTTTCACATAAAAGCTTTCCGGTTTCACGCACGGACTGCGCATGCAAATCGAGGTAATTAAAATTAATATTTTTATGGCTAGTAAGCCTAGAATGGAGTCTTAATTCATAAAATGACCCTTGGGTCATCACAATCTCCACCTCTAAAACAAACGTTCGTCCTCGAACGGACATAGAAAATTACCTGAACTGACAAACAAGTGGGTATATCTACTCTGCATGTCCAACTCGGAATCCCAAGTAGCTGCCTCAACAGGCTGACCCCTCCACTGCACTCAAACTGTAGGGTAACTCTTTGATCTCAACTGACGAACCTGCCGGTCTAGAATGGCTACCAGCTCTTCCTCATAAGTCAAATCTTTGTCCAATTGGACAGAGCTGAAATCTAACACATGGGACGGTTCACCATAATATTTCCGGAGCATAGATACATGAAATACCGGATGAACTGAGGATAACCCTGGAGGCAACGCAAGTCTATAAGCTAACTCCCCTACTCTATCTAGAATCTCAAATGGCCCGATATACCTAGGGATCAACTTGCCATTCTTCCCAAATCTCATGACAGCCTTCATGGGTGATACCCGAAGTAATACCCTCTCTCCAACCATGAATGCCACATCACGAACCTTACGATCGGTGTAACTCTTTTCCCTAGACTAAGCTGCACGAAGTCGATCATGTATAATCTTGACCTTATCTAAGGCCTCTTGAACTAAGTCAATACCCAATAACCGAGCCTCTCCCGGCTCAAACCATCCAACTGGCGATGTATAGCGTCTACCATATAATGCCTTGTAGGGAGCCATCTGAATGCTCGACTGATAACTATTATTGTAGGCAAACTCCGCTAACAGCAAGAACGGATCCCAAGAACCTCAAAAGTCAATTACACAAGTGCGGAGCATATCTTCTAAAATCTAAATAGTACGCTCGGACTGCCCGTCCGTTTGAGTATGAAATGTTGTGCTCAACTCAAATCGGGTATCCAACTCTCGCTGAACTGCCCTCCAAAAGTGCGAGGTAAACTTCGTACCTCGATCAGAAATGATAGATACAGGCACACCGTGAAGGCGAACAATCTCTCGAACATATATCTCTGCCAACTGCTCCGAAGTGTAAGTATTTGCCACTGGAATGATATGTGCTGATTTAGTGAGATTATCCACAATAACCCAAATGGCGTCGAACTTCCTCTGAGTCTGTGGGATTCCAACAATGAAGTCCATAGTGATACGCTCCCACTTCCACTCAGGAATCTCTATCTGCCGAAGTAAACCACCAGGTCTTTGATGCTCATATTTCACCTGTTGGAAATTCAAACAATGAGCCACATTAGCAACAATATCTCTTTTCATCCTTCTCCACCAATAGTGTTGTCGTAGGTCCTGGTACATCTTGGCAGCACCCGGGTGAATAGAATACTTAGAATTGTGAGCTTCTTCAAGAATCATCTCACGAAGGCCATTAACAATAGGCACACATATACGACCATGCATCCTCAAATAACCATCATCTCCAACTGTAACCTTCTTGGCACCACCACCGTGCCGAATTGTGTCCCTAAGGACCATCAAGTGCGGGCCATCATCCTGCCGATCTCTGATACGCTCGAATAAGGAAGACCGAGCAACTGTACAAGCTAGAACATGGATGGGCGAAATATCCAACGTCTCGAACTGATTGGACAAAGACTGAATATCGGAAGTTAACAGTCTCTCACTAACTAGAATACATGCAAGCCTGCCCATACTTACTACTTTTCAACTCAATGCATCGGCCACCACATTGGCCTTTCCCGAATGATACAATATAGTGACGTCATAATCTTTCAATAACTCTAACCATATACTCTGTCTCAAATTAAGATCCTTTTTCTTGAACAAGTACTGGAGGCTACGATGATCTGTGTAAGCCTCACATGTCACGCCATAAAGATAGTGCCTCCATATTTTCAATGCATGAACAATGGCTGCCAACTCTAAGTCATGGACAAGATAATTCTTCTCATGAATCTTAACTGCCGAGACACATATGCTATCACCCTTCCATCCTGCATCAATGCTGCTTCGAGCCCAACACGGGAAGTATCACAATATACCGTGAAAGATCCTGAACCTGATGTTAACACCAATATTGACGCTGAAGTCAGAGTTGTCTTGAGCTTTTGAAATCTCGCCTCACACTCTTCCGACCATTTAAATGGAACACCCTTTTGGTACAATATGATCTTAATAGTTACTTATAATCAATTTCACAATCGTCAAATAACTTCACGTTCATAATAATCTCCTTTCAAACCTTCACAATACTGACAACGAGATGCGACGCATGGAGAACTCATAATTATCTACCTGAATTAACGTTTTTCATTTAACGCCCTATGGGCGGGCACCTACCTTGAAGTTTAAAGCTCAATAATTATAACACAGATTTGGCAAATTACGCAAAGATAAATTTTATACAAAAAATTTCAAATTTTTTGAACGATTGGATCTCGTAGATGTGGTTGGAGCAGCTTGTTTTTGCTTGGAAACTCTCATAGGAAGTCGCCTAATATTTATTCCTCATTCAGCCTTCCATCCCAACTCTTCTTCCTTGTGTGTGTCTCCTTGCTTTGTCCGCTATGCATTGGTGATAAATAACCTTTCCTTGCTGCCTCTGCCCTGCACTGTTGAATCATTGCATCTTCCTCACCTTCTTCATAAAACTCTCTCCCCAATATCACTGGATTTGGCATGTCTTGAAACAAATCTTGAGACACTAAAGCATTTCCATCTTCTTTATTAATCAATGCTGCCTTGTTTTGTTTTTGTTGTATGTCTTGTCTTTTATTTCTGGTTCTATTCACACGTCCAGTGCTAGCTACCTGAGTTGTATTTAGAGAGTTTAGAGGTTTGGAACTTACCAAAGCATCAAGCAACTTTCTGTCCTCTAAAGTGATACATGGTAGCCTTATATCCTGCTACTGTTGTCCACCAGTCGTGAGTGTTACTACTTCTCCTGAATTGTTTACATGTTTACGTATAGTAGCTGAATTGGTCATAGAAATCTGCTGATGCCCAGTCGACTTTTCTCCAGACTTATTTGCAAACTGTTGCTGCCCAGTCGACTTTGCTCCAGGATTTGTTGCATTCAACCATTGCTCAGTTGTTGCATTCACCTGCTGCTGCTGCTTCTATCCAGGTTGATTTATTACTAGAAGACTAGCAGTTGTACTGCTCGACAGTATCTGGTGTTGCCCAGGCTGATTTGCTACTGGAAATTCTTGCAAAATTTTTCCAGTTGTCTTATGTTGCTGCCTAGTCTTAGGAATAAAATCAGGAGCTTTTGCATTAAGCTTGGTTCCTGATCCTAACTTAGAAGAAATTCCAATTTTTGGAAAGGATGGTGAACCTACTGATAATATCTCCTCATCACCATTACACCTCTCACCTTCATCAGTAGAATCCTTCGCAAAATCAAATCCCCGGTCTTTTTCATCATCATACTCTGGTTGGTCAGCCCATAACTTAAATTTAATTACCATTGCCTTCACATTTGCTTTAATAACCTCATTGTTGTTTCCTGTGGACAACACCAATTGTCCATGATCTCCACCATGTTCTCCAGAAGACTCCAAAGATTGCGATGGTACTTCAAAGACGGAAGTGTTCAGCGTAACCAATGGTTGTTTAACCATATTAGTGTTTAGCATCATTGCATTCTGGGCCTCTTTAATAATTTGTTCAACGTGAGGATTAGAAAAATGCAACGTAGTTGCATTGGAACTATGAGCTTGGTTTCCCGTTAGTTCAGTTCCTAATTTGTTCTTAGAGTCATTTCTTCGAACATCCAAATTTTTAGCCAAATTAACAATGCCTTCTCCTCCTTGTTCATTGCTGGGTATTGTAACTAATTCTTTGGACATCACATTACCATTTAAAACTGTTGCATAAAATTTAAGCTACCCAACAATAACAAGAACCTCGTATGTATTTGGTTTGTTCACAAGATTATAAGCATTTGGTCGAACACTTCCTGATTTTGGCTTTGTGACACCACATGTTTCTTAGGTGATTTTCTTGTTGAAACCACGTTCCAAACCCCATCTTTTGTGTTTCTATTATTTCCCTTACCTTCACCAACTGATTTACCAGTGTTAACTTCCTTAGCTACTCCCTTTTGGTCCTTAGCAATTTGTTGAGCCGGAGTCCCCTGCTCACTTTCTGCTTGAGCAGTTGGAATTTCAGCCTCTACATTGACAACCTTTGTACCTGTAGAGACTCTTCTATCATCAGCTGAAATACCATCACCTGCTACTTCAACTTCCAGTTGTCTACCTCTTCTTTCATTTAGAAAATCCCCAGCATCACCTTATAGTTTCTCTATAGTGTCAAGACCCTCCTCACTTTCATTCACTGGAGCTGCCTCCTCGTTATTTTTTTTAATCCTCCATCGACATGATCTTTCATCATGTCTTTGATGCTCGCAACATGTACAATATTTTGGTATGTTGTCATATACTATCACTTGGTAATATTCTACTATTTTCCCAGAGTTTTTATCCACTATATGAATCCTAACTTTCTTAGGATGCTTGTCCAGTAGGTCTAGTAGGACCTTAACCCTTGTCGTACTTAGTCGTGTTCGATCTTGAGTCTCTTTGTCCACTGCAAGAGGCTTTCCTACTGCTGAAGCTATAGACATTAACGATTTTTTTGCAAAAAAATTCGCAGACAGATCAGGTAACAAAATCCAAACGGCTGTCTTCGAAGTTTCCTCACGTGGATTAAAACCTATCGTCCATGGAAAGGTTCTAACGAAGAATTCCTCACCCTTTTCCTTAACAAAATCAGTAGTCTTTGATAATAACTAAACAAAGTCATCAAACAAATCAAATCTTACCAAGATGTGTCGAAATTCTAGTTGCCCGACATTACAGTAGCCTTTAACGTTAAATTATTTTGGTATGATTTGTCGCAGCTCTTGAATGTCTGGTTTTCCATATGAAAACTTGAGTATTACAGCTTGGTGCAATCCTTATTCAATGGTGAATGTATTAACCTCTTCAACAGTGAATTCCACTATTGGTTCTCCATGAACGTTATTCATAGGAATTAAATCGATTTTGGACGAAACTGTGGCAGATTTTTTTTGTTGAAACTGATCAGCATATGATTCTTTTTGCTTGGTGTTTGGGAATGTTTCCAGCATGTTTAAACTTGTCTCTCCCACAGCCAAAGGCTGGGGAGAGATTGCAACAGCCATGGCTGCCAAGATTCACAATAAAATCGCCAGATAGAGGAGAAAGCTAGAGAGAGTTTTTGGGGTTTTTCTTAGTATTATGGTACAAAAAAAAAATTCACAAGAGAGAATTTAAGGACAAGAATTTTCATCACAAGGACCTCGTCCTTATATAACTTTTACCGCGGCTCATAGCCCGATTTAAACCTACCAAATCATATTAAAATGTGAGGGTCTCGCCCTCAATTATGAATCAGAAGTACTATGCACATCGTGCCAATCGAAACATTTCATTTTCTTCTTTTAAATATTTTCCATTAAATAAAATTACAACACGTACTGATATACATATCTATCTCCATAGAATTTCTCCCAATATAAGTATTCACATAAGTAGATTTTAGGTTTACGAAGCTCACCCATGAGTGGAGAATATTAGGAGAAATTTCTTAGATACTCATAACTGAATCAAGTTAAGTAAATTGCCACTTTATAATAACTAGAAATTGTAATTGTACTAACACTATCTTGTAACGACCTAACCGGTCGTTTTGTGTTATCGAACCCCGTTCCCCTAAATGAAACTTCCCATAGCGGCTTATTGTGATTTATGAATTCCGGGGGCGGGTGGTCCGGGATTCGGAAGTGTTTAGAGTGCTATAGGAACACTTGGTTCCTTAAGGTTGGCCTTTAAGGCCAAGTTTGACTTTGGTCAACATTTTGAGCAAACGACCTTGGAATCGAGTTTCAATGATTCTGGTAGCTTCGTATGATGATTTCGGACTTAGGCGTGTGTTTGGAATAAGTTTTGGATGACCCGGAAGCGTTTCGGCACCAAATATCGAAATAAGGGATTCCTTAAGCTCATATTGTGGTTTGGGATGTGTTTTTGTGTTATCAAGGTCCGAAAATAACTCTGAGACCTGGAATAGTTCTGTTATGTCATTTATGACTTGCCTGCAAAATTTGGTGTCATTTCGAGTAGTATAGGTTGGTTCGGCGCATTGTTAGCGAATTCTAAAACTTTAAGTTCAAAGTTTGATTAAATTTGGTTTTGGAGTCGAATTCTTAGTTTCCTTGTTGTTTTTCACGTTCCGAAAATTCAAGCGAGTCTGTATCATGAAAACAGACTTGCCAGTGCCTTTGGACGGAGTCCCGAGGGGATCGGGTGACTTTCGGTGCCCTCGGAGCTAATTACAATACACCAGAAATTTCCAGGTCTGGTTTCCTTCTCTGCGATCGCAGAAGGGTTACCGCGTTCGCAAAGAAGGAACTGGGCAAGGGTGGTGAATGCCCTGTGCGTTCCCACAAAAGGCACCACGATCGCGATGAGTTGTGCTCCTGACCCAGTGCGATCGCACACCCCACCCGCGTTCGCACAGTGCCCGGCCATTGGGCCAACCCAGCTACTCCGTACCCTGTGCGTTCGCAGGGCTCTCTCCGTGTTCGCATAGAAGGCCATGTGGGCCTGGTCATTTAAAGTCATGCGATCGCACTGCCCAGGCCGCGATCACATAGAGGACACCACTGGGCAGTGTGTTTTTATAGCGGGATTTAATTCATTTCCCTCATCTTCTTCTTCCTTGGGACGATTTTCAGCATTCAAGAGGAGTAAATGACCTAGTTATTGAAGGTAAGTAAATTCTACCCTAATATTAGTTTCATGCATGGATTACAAGCTAAATTAACTACTTAATTAGTGAAAATTAAGGAGTTGGGGTAGTAACCTAAGCTTTCGGGAATTTAGAGAATTACCCATCAATTAGCTATGAAATCAAGTAAAAATCATGTATTAAGGATCCTTAGGTTATGGATGAGTGGTTCCTTCGTGAATTCTTGGAATCCGAGCGTGCGGGCCTGGGGTGAATTTTGAGATTTCTTCAAGAATGATGAATTTACTAAATAAGTAGGAGAATTTCCATACTTTGAGCATAAATTGATTTCTGCATTGATTTAGCTCCAGGCACCCAACCTATATCTATTCCTCTGTACCGTATGGCTCCGAAGGAGCAGCTTGAGGAGTTGTTAGCTAAGGGGTTCATCATACCTAGTGTATCACCGTGGGGTGCTCCGGTTCTATTCGTGAAGAAGAAGGATGGGTCCATGCGGATGTGTATTGATTACCGCCAATTGAACAAGGTTACCATTAATAACAAGTATCCTTTGCCGCGCATCGATGATTTGCTTGAACAGTTGCATGGCGCTCGGGTGTTTTCTAAGATTGATTTTATATCGGGATATCATCAGTTGAAGATTCGGGCCTCAGATGTTCCGAAGACTACTTTTCGTACAAGATATGGCCACTATGAGTTCCTGGTGATGTCCTTTGGATTTACTAATGCCCCAGCAACATTCATGGACTTGATGAATAAGGTGTTCAAGCCGTATATTGATTCCTTTGTTATTGTCTTTATTGATGACATCTTGATTTACTCACGTAGCCTGAGGGAGCACGAGCAGCATTTGAGAGTTGAGCTCCAGACCTTGCAGGAACAGAAGCTATATGCTAAGTTCTCCAAGTGTGAGTTCTGGTTGGATTCCGTAGCATTCCTGGGGCATGTAGTATCCAGAGAGGGTATCAAGGTTGATCCTCAGAAGATCGAGGAAGTTCAGAGTTGGTCGCGTCCTACTTCAGCTACAGAGATCAGGAGCTTTTTGGACCTTATCGCCGATTTGTGGAGGGGTTCTCTTCTATTGCAGCTCCATTGACCAGATTGACTCAGAAGAATTCCCTGTTCCGATGGTCTGACGAGTGTGACGCGAGCTTTCAAAATCTCAAGACAGCATTGACCTCAGCACCTTCTAGTATTGCCTTCTGGTTCTGGGATGTATACAGTATATTGCGACGCTTCGCGCGTTGACTTGGGGTGTGTCTTAGTGCAGGAAGGGAGAGTTATTGATTATGCTTCGCGCCAGCTGAAGTTTCATGAGAAGAATTATCTTGTGCATGATTTGCAGTTCGCGGCGATTGTTCATGCTCTTAACATTTGGAGGCACTATTTATATGGGGTGTCCTGTGAGGTTTATACAGACCACCGTAGCTTGCAACACTTGTTCAAGCAGAGGCATCTTAATTGAGATAGCGCAGATGGCTTGAGTTGCTGAAGGATTATGACATCACCATTCTATATCATCCGGGCAAGGCAAATGTGGTAGCGGATGCTCTGAGCAGGAAGGCGGAGAGTATGGGTAGCTTGGCTTATATTGCAGCAGAGGAGAGACCTCTAGCCTCTGACATTCAGTCCTTGGCTAATCGCCTAGTGAGATTAGACCTTTCAGAGCCTCGTTGAGTTCTAGCACATGTGGTCGCTCAGTCTTCGTTATTGGCTAAAATAAAGGCTCGGCAGTTTGATGATCTATGCTTGGCAGAGCTTCGGGAGACATTGGTACAGGGTGGTGTCAAGGAGGTTACTATTGGCAAGGATGGTGTTCTGAGACTTCAGGGCCGCTTATGCATTCCAAATTTTGATGGCCTGAGGGAGAGGATTCTAGAGGAGGCACACAGTTCTCCGTATTCTGTTCGTCCTGGTGCTGCGAAGATTTATCGTGATTTGAAGCAACATTACTGGTGGATGCAGATGAAGAGGGACATCATGGAGTATGGGACTAGGTGTCTTAATTTCCAGCAGGTGAAGTATGAGCACCAGAGGCCAAGAGGCCTACTTCAGCAGATGCCCATTCCTGAGTGACTTCGTGGTTGGACTGCCTCGGACTTTGCGGAAGGTTGACGCGGTTTGGGTCATTGTGGATAGGTTGACCAAATCAGTGCATTTCATTCCAGTAGCTAGCACTTATACTTTTGAGAGGTTAGCCCAGATCTAAATTCGGGAGATAGTCCGATTGCACGGTGTGCGGGTGTCCATTATATCAGATCGAGGTCCTCAGTTCACCTATATTTCTGTAGAACATTGCATAGTGATATAGGTACCCAGATAGACCTCAGCACAGCATTTCACCCTCAGACTGATGGTCAGTCGGAGCATACAGTTCAACTATGGAAGACATGCCCAGGGCATGCGTGATTGACTTCGGGGGTCAGTGGGACCAGTTCTTGTCTTTGACCGAGTTTTCTTACAATAATAGTTACCAGTCCAGCATCGAGATGGACCCATTTGAGGCTTTATATGGTCGGTGATGTTTTTCCCCTGTCGGGTGGTTTGAGCCTAGCGAGGCTAAGTTATATGGTACCGACCTGGTGAGGGATGCTTTGGAGAGGGTGAAGTTGATTCGGGAGAAGCTCCGTACAGCACAGTCCAGATAGAAGAGTTACACGGATCAGAGAGCGAGTGATGTATCATTTATGGAGGGAGACAAGGTTCTGTTGAAGGTCTCGCCGATGAAGGGTATTATCAGGTTTGTGAAGAAGGGCAAGCTGAGCCCGAGGTTTATAGGCCCCTTCGAGGTGTTGAGGCAAGTTGGGGAGGTTGCTTATGAGCTAGCCTTACCTCCCAGTTTATCAGGAGTTCATCCGGTCTTTCATGTATCCATGCTCCGGAAGTACCATGCTGAACCTCTCACGTGGTGGATTTCATCACTATTCAGTTGGATGAGAGGTTGGGCTACGAGGAGGAGCCAGTTGCTATTATTGATAGACAGGATTGCCAGTTGAGGTCCAAGAGAGTTTCTGAAGTGAAGGTCTAGTGGAGGGGCAAACCAGTCGAGGAAGCGACCTGGGAGTCCGAAGAGGACATGTGGAGCAGATATCCACACTTATTCAGCACTTCGGGTATGATTCTAGACTCGTTCGAGGATGAACGTTTGTTTAAGAGGTGGAGAATGTAACGACCTGACCGGTTGTTTTGCGTTATCGGACCCTGTTCCCCTAAATGAAACTTCCCATAGCGGCTTATTGTGATTTATGACTTGCGGGGGCGGGTGGTCCGGGATTCGGAAGTACTTAGAGTGCTATAGGAACACTTGGTTCCTTAAGGTTGGCCTTTAAGGCAAAGTTTGACTTCAGTCAATATTTTGAGCAAACGACCTCGGAATAGAGTTTCGACGATTCTGGTAGCTTTTTATGATGATTTTGGACTTGGGCGTGTGTTCGTAATGTGTTTTGGATGACCCGGGAGCGTTTTGGTGCCAAATATCGAAATAAGAATTTCCTTAAGTGCATATTGTGGTTTGGGACGTGTTTTGTGTTATCGAGGTATGAACGGAATTCTGAGATCGGGAATAGTTCCGTTATGTCATTTATGATTTTTCTGCAAAATTTGGTGTCATTCCAAGTACTATAGGTTGGTTCGGCGCATTGTTAGCGAATTTTAGAACTTTAAGTCCGAAGTTTGATTCAATTTGGTTTTAGAGTCAACTTCTTAGTTTTGTTGTGGTTTTTCACGTTCCGAAAATTCGAGCGAGTCTGTATCATGAATACAGACTTGCCAGTAGCATTGGACAGGGTCCCGAGGGGCTCGGGTGAGTTTCGGACCCCTCGAAGCTAATTGCAAAACACCAGAAATTTCCAGGTCTGGTTTCCTTTTCTACGATCGCAAAGGGGTTACCGCGTTCGCAAAGAAGGAACTGCGCAGGGTGGTGAATTCCCTGTGCGTTCGCACAAAAGGCACCGCGATCGCGATGGGTTGGGCTCCTTACCCAGTGCAATCGCACACCCCACCCGCGTTCGCACAGTGCCCAGCCATTAGGCCAGCCCAGCTACTCCTTACCCTGTGCATTCGCAGGGCTCTCTCCGCATTCGCATAGAAGGCCATGTGGGCCTGGTCATTTAATGTTGTGCGATCGCACTGCCCAGGATGCGATCGCATAGAGGAGACCACTAGGCAGTATGTTCTTATAGCGGGATTTAATTCATTTCCCTCATCTTCTTCTTCTTCCTTGGGACGATTTTCAGCATTCAAGAAGGGCAAACGACCTAGTTATTGAAGGTAAGTAAATTCTACCCTAATATTAGTTTCATGCATGGATTACAAGCTAAATTAACTACCTAATTAGTGAAAATTAAGGATTTTGGGTAGTAACCTAGGACTTTCGGGAATTTAGAGAATTACCTGTCAATTAGCTATGAAATCAAGTAAAAATCATGTATTAACGATCCTTAGGTTATGGGTGAGTTGTTCCTTCGTGAATTCTCGGAATCCGAGCGTGCGGCCCGGGGTTAATTTTGGGATTTCTTCAAGAATGATGAATTTACTAAATAAGTAGGAGAATTTCCATACTTTGAGCATAAATTGATGTATTTGTATAACATTTGGCTAGTTTCAAGTCTTCGGGTGTAGAGTTCGGAGTTTCGGGTGCGTTCTTGGTCCAGGAAGTACATTCGACACGAGGCGAGTCTCCTTTCTAACCTTGTACGGGGGAACTGTCCCTCTAGGTGATTTAAATTCTATATGTGATAATTGTGGGGGCTACGTACGTACAAAGTGACGAGAGTCCGTACATAGCGACTATTACTATTATGTCCGGGTAGTTAGGCCGACATCACGCCTTGTGTTTTACTTGATATTAACTATATGCTTAATAAATTAAATGTTACATGCGACTTATATCCTTGAGGTCATGGAATTTTAGAAAACTTATAAGGAATTGTTCACTGAAAAGTAATTTAAAAAGGAATAATGCGTGTGCATGTGACCGCTTCGAAATTTACATTCCGTGAGCGGAGTGTGATTTGCCCAACTCTTATGGGAACGGGTCGTACGCCACGAAGGATTGAGATCTACACTTTTGGTTCGGGCCGTTCGATACTCGTCAGTGCATAGAGAGGATTACATCATGGCAAAGATGCATTTATGGTTCGAGTCGTTCGATCCTCGGCAGTGCATAGATGTGAGTACTTTATGGAAAGGTGCACTTATGGTTCGGGTCGTTCGACCCTCGGCAGTGCGCGGACATGACTATCTTATGACTCCGGCCAGTTGTCCTTACCCTGCATATGCATGATTTATTTGTTACTAAATTCATGGACATTGATTTGATAGATATTTGGGGGAAGTTGAAGTAGTAATTATTTTAATCATTCCTAGTACTTCCTTGGATTTTAGTGACTTATATATATTTGTTGCTTCACTGCCTTTACATGCCTACCGTTTCCATCATATTTTGTTAAATTATATTGTTGGACTTTAGTGAGTGCCATGTCGACCTCTCGTCACTACCTCTTCGATGATAGGCGGGATACTCACTAGGTACATATATATTTATGTACTCATGCTACGCTTCTGTACTTAATTGTACAGGTTCTGAGGCTGGTGCATCTGGTTGTCGGACCGGAGCTTGATTTTGATTATAGACGGGCCTGACTTGACAGTGAGCTGCTTTCTCCTGGCGATCTCCGTAAGCACCATTGGATTTCTTTTGCTTATTTCCCGTCTATTTCCTTCAAACACTGGGAATGTATATTATATCTTTTGTATATTCTGTTAGTATGCCCGTAGGACTTGTGACACTAGTTCCTGGTACACACGTGATAGTTATTATGGATTTCGGGTTTGTATATAAATTCGCTCAAGCCTCTTCATTACTTCTTTTGATTAAAAACCGGCTAATTATCCTTACGATTCATGTTTTAAGTTTTAAAAACTGAGTATATGTTGAAATGTTTAATCTAATAAGAAGGAACCCTTAGTAAATTGAGTGTTGGCTTGCCTGACCCTGCTGTTGCGCGCCATCACGACCTAAGATAGGATTTTGGGTCGTGACATATCTGATATAGCAACCTAGCCATACCATAGAAATTATATCAACAGGCTGGGTCTCCACCTCTAGGAGTCCGACCTCCACCTTCGACATTCCGACCCCCTTTCCCCTAGTTGGACATGTAAGTTGAGTTGTAACTGCAATGGGGCACGTTGAGTGATTTGATGAAATATCACTCTCCCAAGTCTAGGACAATTTCTACCAGTAGCCGAAATAAGTATCAATCTTCCCTGCGTCGTACAAAATTTTACGATTATAATAGAATCCTTTAATGAGTCTGAGAAACAAATTCTATCAATAGCATTTGGGAGAATTGATCCAAGTAGTTGATGTTGCAATGGCTGGTCGTCCTCTTTGTAGGCTTTCCACAAACACTGGCGGCCAATTTCTTCTTTTACTATGTTGTCTCAACACAGCTTAGCTACCCCCTTTTATTCATATACTCCTCGTTGTTCTTTGGGGTAACTCTCATCCCCATTTATGCACAATGATCACAAAAGTAGAGCTCTATACATATAAATCTTGACAAAAACCCTATAATCTAGAAGCTCGTCAACCACTGTACTCCCTAAGAACACCAAAAATCCGTAATCGTAACTTCCACGCTGAGTAGACCTTCCGTAGATTTAAAGTTATTTTTATGACTCCTTTGGTATTGAGGTATATGGTTATTAAAGAGGCAGACCTACCGAAAGTCCCAACTTTATCTCTTGCAGAATCTAAGGCCTTATATATTCTGGGCCAACATCGATATAACACATGATCCCGCAATGTATTCCTTGACATTGGACTTCCCCACTTGGCACGAAGTCACATGACACAATGTCTGATAATCCACAATGTTAAACTTCACAGCTCATATAAACCAACCCCGTTGCTTTCAACTTATCCCCATGTTGTGCATTACTTCATAGAAGCGGTCAAGAAAATCATGTGGTCTTCAAAAGGTGTACCGCGGAAATGGAGTGTAAATAGCTTGATGAACCTGTCCAGTCTCCACAAAGCATCGGAAGTCATAGCTACCCCCTCAGTGATCCGGGCTGCAACAACTGTCTGAACTAACCCAACTGGGTTGGCTAGGGGTCTAGATCTAAGGAGTAGTCTGATCAGGAGTGTGGGTAGCAGGAGTCTGGACCCCTCCTCCAGCCTGAGACGCGGTTGCTGCAACAAGGAGTGCGCCGGTTTGGGCTACACTCTCTATAAGGCCCAATAATCAGACCAAAGCATCCTGATGTACCGGGGTAGCAATGAATCCCTCTAGGACCTGAGCTGGTCCAGCTGGAACGGTCTGAGCTGGAGCCTCCTCATCAATCTCAATCTGGGGCTCCGCAGCTGGACCTGTTGTCTGAGAAGTAGGTCATCTCCTGCCCCTGCCCCTGCCTCGGCCCCTGACGTGGCCTCGACTTGTGCCCCTAATACGAGCGGCTGCTGCTAGAAGATCGAATTGTTCGCTAGCGAAAGAGGAAGCACGTGTTCTCGCCATTTGTGAGAGAATAGAAGAGTTCAACCAATATTTTTCTGAGATATCAAGAATCGCACGACATAGTAGAAATAAAATGAGTTTGTTCCTAACTTCATAGCCTCTGAGAGATAAGTACAGACGTCTCTATAGCGATCCTTCAGACTCTATCAAGCTTGTTCGTGAATTGTGAGACCTATGCAACCTAGTGCTCTGATACCAACTTGTCACGATCCAAATTCCCAAACCACGGTATCGTGATGACGCCTAACACAATACTTGCTAGGCAAGACGATGTTAGAAATTTACTAACCGTTTAAAGTTATTTACACATAATATAACAATTCAAAATAAATACGGATCTAATACTTTCCACTAGATAACTTCATGAAATACTAATAACGATCATTAATTAAACCGAACCACAAACTAAATATAAAACTATAAAACTACCCCAAGGTCTGGTATCACAATTCACGAACTACTAAAGAATACTACAAATAAATGGCTCAAGAAAATAAAGTATAATTGTTTTGAATCAAATAAAACAGTATCTAAATAAATAGGAGAAGACTCCAGGAGTTTGCGGATGCCAGCAAATCTACCTCGTGTCTCTGAAAAAAATGCTCAGCTACTAAGATCTCCTAACTCTAGCCGGTACCTGGATCTGCACAAAAGAGTGCAGAGTGTAGTATCAGTACAACTAACCCCATGTACTGAGTAAGTGCCGATCCTAACCTTGACGAAGTAATGACGAGGCTACGGCGGGGCGTTAACCACATAACCCGTGAACAATATATATAATAAAGCAAGAAAGAAATAAAAATAATAAACTCGATAACAAGTAACTTGCAACAATAAATAAAAGTAACTCGGATAACTCTTTTCAAATATCAACTGTAATCAACTCTTCAATTTTTTCCAACTTTCAATTTAAATCACCATAAAAATCAGAGTATGAAAACCTTTTAAATAAAATCGGAGTTTTCCAAATCCTTATTTTTGAAAATCAGTAAAACATAAAAATTCACCCTTATCGCTCCTTGTTGCGGCGCGCAACCCGCTCCCACCTGTCCACCCTTGTTGCTTCTCCCTATATATATCACCCTTATTTCTCCTGTTGCGGCGTCCAACCCGATCCCACCTGTCCACCCTTATTACTCCTTGTTGCGGCGTCCAACCCGCTCCCACCAGAAAATCACATCACTTTATTTATAAAAAGTATTTTCACAATTTAAATCAAAGCTTTTCACAATATTTATGTCTCAACAATTGTAAACATAACAAGTTTCATTT